>JASSUY010007297.1:0-19979 GCA_032466535.1 Forpus xanthops | reverse complement strand
GTGTTAAGAGGTGTGTGTGTTGGTGGAGAGGAGACTCCCCGCGCACCCAGCGCTGTTTGCTTATCTCTATTCAATAAAATTAAAAAAACCTGCAAAGTGAGTCGTTTATCACATGAGGAAGAACTTCTTTACTGTGAGGGCAACTGAGCATTGGAACAGGTTGCCTAGGGAGATTGTGGATTCTTCTTCCATGGAGACACTCAACAGCCATCTGGACACAATCCTGAGTAGTGTGCTCTAGGTGACCCTGCTTGAGCAGGCAGGTTGCACTAGATGATCCCCAGGGGTCCTTTCCAGGCTCAACCCCTCTGTGTTTCTCTGACTTTGGAAGTTCCTACCTTTAGTAAAAGCTTGTATGGAAACATAATCACAGATCACAGAATGGTTTGAGCTGGAAGGAACCTCTGAGATCATTTAGTTATAACCCCCTGCCATGGGCAGGGACGCCTTCCACTACAGCAGGTTGCTCCAAGTCCCATTGAACCTGGCCTTGAACACTGCCAGGGATGGGGTGGCCACAGCTTCTTTGGGCAACCTGTGCCAGTATCTCACCACTCATAGTAAAAAATTTCTTCCCAGTGTCTAATCTAAACCTACCCTCTTTCAGTTAAAAACCATTCCCCTTTGTCCTATCCCCACATGCACTTGTAAAGTCCTTCTCCAGATATTTTGTAGCCCCTTTATGTACCAGAAAGCTGTTATAAGGTCTCCCTCTAGCCTTCAACAGCTTGTAAAGATCAGGAATCAGACTCACTTGTGAATGAGAAAACCATCTACATACCTGCTGGACATAGCTCTGCTGCACTGGAAAAACTCTGGAAGAACAAAAAAGTATCCTTCTCCTGGGTAAAGCAATGGCCACATCTTGAGGAAAAATGCAATGAGAGGTATTCCAATAAGCGACCAGTTTGCTATAATCCTCAGGACAGACAGGCTTCCTTCCCAAATGACACGAGGTGACCAAGGGAAAAACAGAGTAAAAAGCTGGTAGGAACTTCAAGATGACTTTATCCACAGCCAGCATTCTCCAGAAGGCTCTGAACGTCCACACATCCTATGATTCTAAAAATCCTTGGGAGCTACTGAAATGACCATGCTGCCAGGCTCCTCCAAATGTCACTCTGGACCGGTGGGAAGCGTGGGGACGGGACCTTCAGAGAGAGCAAAGGGACAGGCCATTACACAGCAGCTCTTATCACACTGGATGAGGCTTATTCCCATACAAACTCATAGAATCATAGAATAGTTAGGGATGGAAAGGACCTTAAGATCCTCTAGTTCCAACCCCCCTGCTATGGGCAGGGACACCTCACAAGAAACCATGTCACCCAAGGCTATGTCCAACCCGGCCTTGAACACCACCAGCAATGGAGCATTCACAACTCCCCTGGGCAACCCATTCCAGAGCCTCACCACCCTTACAGTAAAGAGTTTCTTCCTTATATTCAATCTAAACTTCCCTTGTTTAAGTTTGAACCTGTTATCCCTTGTCATATATTTTATTTTTGCACAGTACAAAGTTTTTAGGCTTTTTTTTTTTTTAAATCAAACACGGGTTATTTAAATGAATGTCACACTGAGCATAGGCATACCATGGGGTCACCACATCCAGATGCCTCACAAGTATTAGGTGATGTGAGAGGAGGACAACCCCCCCCCCCCCGGAAGGAAAGTTCTCACCTTCACCTAACCAATAGATCTTTCCAAAACCCTCTGTTTCGCTGTGGCTTTTTCTCTTAGAAGAAAATTTTCCTCCCCTCTCCTTTTATCCCAACCCTTCTAAACCTAATGAGGTGTTTTCTCCACCATGAAGAGAAGGACGACTGTAAGGTGGCCAGTCAGCAAGACCATCTGCCTTCCTGATTTCAGAGGAAAATGCCCATTCACATTAGGAGCATCAAACTGTCAGGGGTCCATGCCAGCATCTCAAAAACAAGCAGCTCTGAAGTACCACAAGATTTTTTGACCTCCCACCAGGCAGAGCCACGCTTCCCACCTCTACGCTCAAAGAAAACAAACACATCCCAGCAAAGTGGCTTAAAATACCCAGGGAATTAGTCATAAAAATTCTAGAATGTGATGTATATAAACCCATTGTAATCTGGGGTGGGTTTTTTGTTTTGTTTTTTAATCTGATTTTACTAATTGTGCTGGGAAAAATGCTGCTGGGACTTTTGCTTGTTATTTTAAGATATGAAAACTGTCGCTCAAACACAGGCAATTGCCAGGCCCGGAAATAATGCCCTGCAAGCACTGAAAGGAAACTCAAATAACACTTTGCCCAACATTGCTTTCTAGTTCATCTGTAATAAAAACAGCAGAAAACAACTGAGAGCCAAAAGGGTGGCTTTTTTCTGCTTTGTTTCAGCTTGCAGCCGCACAGGAAGGTGATATCATTGTGTAATGTAACCAAGCAAAGGAGTAATGAAAGTGCAAGCAAATAGATCAAACAGCACAGGGTTAAATACAAGGTGTGATAATCATTTGCTTTGTTAATTGTGTCAATAAAGTCCTATCTATCCTCAAACAGCGGAAACGTCATCAGGTATTAACAAAACATTAGATATCAACAAGAAAAGAAGTGAACAATTAAATGTACAAAACCCCATTATTTTTTCCCTCAGATGCTCTCTTTAAAGGGTTGATATGGGGAATCAGTTGTTTATTTTAAGCAAAATTCGACTGACTTTGATCATGTTTAAATCACCTCAAGTACAAAACCTGCTTTGAATCAAAACTCCTTCCTCCCAGGGGAAAACAACAAAATTGCCCTCTCTGTGGTAAAGATGCAGCCTTGCCGCAGCCCAAGCTAACCTGGCTTGTGATGCCACCAACGGGACTGGGCAACGCCACAACCCATGAAAATCTAGTGTTCTTCCAATGGGGACTGCTGAGTACAAAACCCAGGAGGCAAGTTGCTACAAGGCAACTAGAAGTCTGCAGACAAGACTTTCAGATGGAGCTGCAGCTGAAGTCTGCTAACTCATAGAAAAAGACATCTGAATTACCTTGCCCTTGTTTATATGAAATGAAATATTCCCTAACCACCCCCACCATTAAATGAACAGAAGCTGGAGAAGGCCTGACCCAGACCTCTGAGCTGATAAAAACAGTTTTTAGAACCTCTCAAAGTAACTCCCATCCCACCAACTACACAGCAGACCTCAGCCGCTTTGACGACTGTGACACTCAAAATGCCTGTTAAACCTTTCTCTTCTGCAAGCACACCTGCCTGAAATCCTTGAGCTAACGGTTTTCTCCATAAACCAATTACCTGTAAAATATGAGCATACAAACAGAGATAAATCACTGTCACCAGAGAAATGAGGCCAGCCCCTCAATGTACTGTGCCCAGAGCAGCAGTCAAGATTTTTGTCCCAGCTCCACCATGGATGTGTCAATATGTACTTTGATCAGTTCTCTTGAGAGATGAGCCCAAAGGTCCTCACCACCCAATGAGCAAAAACAACATTTTCTTGTTTTCTTCCTTTTGTTTCTCCCCCCACTTCACACACACCACATTGCTCATCATTCCCATCACCTGCCTTCAAGCTCAGCTGCCTGTCAGCAGGAACCAAGGATTATGGAAGAGCTCAGCTCTTTCACACACTGTATTTTTACACAAATATATGGGCTTCTCTAGTCAAGTTATAAGGGTTGGAACAATTGATAAACCAGTGGCAGACATTAATGTTCATTTTAAGCATCTTCCGTCATGGTACAGAGGATCCTCCGCACCTTCCACCCCTTCACATAAGATACTGTCTCAGTGCATCCCAGTTGGGCTGCAGATGAAGGTCACATTCTTGCAATCTGGAGAAGTGCTTGAAAACTCAACTTCCCAGTTCCTCGGACTCTATCCTTAAAATGTGTGATTGCTAAGGCTAAGCACTCTGCCTGCTATGAAAATCCTACTTTCACATCCAGCTCAATGTACTCCAGATTCCCAGCAGCTTTCTGTTTCTCCCGTTAATCAGAGGGTCTTCCTTGCACACTGCCTATGAATATTGCCTAACACCAAGAGTTCAGGTGTTGCCCTAAATAACTTACTGAAGGTCACACAGCAGGTTGGCAGCACAGCCCTGAAGAACATGGAGAATTTGCAAGCCATGGGCCAGCACTTGGAAAACACGTTTATCCTTCTCATTCCACAATGAGGAATGATTCTGTTACTCATACACAACAAGGGTTCAATCTCCAACATGAAGAAACAAAACGTGCTGAGCATGCGTCCAGCTCTGAGCAAATAAAGCATCGGCTTTAATACAGAGAGCACCACTCTGAGCCCACGGCTCCTCTCCAAGGGCAGCAGGAGCAAGTCAACATGAGCTGAAGGAAACCAGCAACAAGCAAAGCATGCACTGCTACAGAGAGCCCCAAATGACTGATAGCCACATGAAAAAAGTTAAGAGACTCGTTGCTAATAAGTAAAGAAATACAGAAAGAATAATAAGGAGTTTCACCTGTTAAATTTTGACCATTTAAGGGTCCCAAGTGCAATGGCTCATTTTAAAAAACAAAGGGTGTTTTCTGTGCCTGCGTTTTTTTGCCTTAAGGAAAGAGTTGTTTTTCCATTTCAGCATGTTCATTACAACCCAGCCATGTGAGTTAAGTGCAGTAGGGGACCTATTAAACCTCATGAGCTGCTGTAGTAAACTCCAGCACTGACTTTATTATGGACAAGAATGTAACCAGGGGCATTCCCCTCTGCTGCTCCATCCACCAGGCACTGCAGGCAGCATGTGCTCTGTTCACCAACACCAAAATCCTCTCCTGAGCACAAACTGAATATCCCAATGTTGTTTAATTGCAGAACACCTCCAGGTGCAGAGACTGCTTATCAAAGTCAACGCTACCCAGCAGAGGAATTCAATAATAAGGAAACCCCTCAACTCTTCCTATAAGTTCTCCAGCTCGCAGGTTGCTGAATGTCAGCAGTTCACTATGGTGGGTATCCAAGCTACCACAGGAGATGGTTTTCTCCTGGTTTAGTAAGCCAAAACAAGCTCAGTACCAGTGGTGGTGGAAGGAAGAGGGCAGGATCAAGGCCAACTTATTGCCCTGAAACAACATCCAGGTGGTTAATCAGCTCAAGCCATCTCCTTGTCTGTTACCTTCCTGTCCTTAGTCATGTACTTTTAAAAGAGCCATAGACCAAACTTGGGATAGTAGCTAAAGTGGCAAAATCAGGCAGGTTCAGGTTGATAGGGCTTGTGCCTTGTACCATTGAGGAATCATGAACTTGTTTACTTTATGGAGTCATGGAAGTAACTTGACTGTGTCTGAGGCCTTCACAAGCTTGGCCAGCAGCCACATCCCAGGCAGTCTCTAGACATAGGGTTTTTGGTCCTAGATAGAAAAAGCAGCTACGGACATGATCAATGAGGTGAAGGCACTTTGCAGATGCTCCACCAGTCTGTGGCTAGGTGAAGATACATGACTACCAAATCAGCAGCGCAAATCAGGACACCATTACAGTTTGCTCATTAACCCCCAAGAGTTGGTAAACTTGCATCAGTCTGAGGTACCCTCTGTAATATAACCCACTGTTTGTATTACAGAGTGCTATAGGAAAAGAAGGTGGAGGCAAGGAGCAGTTAACATTTATCCCACTCTACCATTTTTCATCCTAAAAGTCAATTCCTTTCTGAAAACTCCAACCAAAAGATATTTGAAGGAGAAAGACCAGCACTGAAGGATTGCCCAGCAGATTGGGAACTCCAATGTACACTGTCCAAAGATGAGTTGTTTGATGAATGTCATGGGTTCAGCAGCAGCAGTCATTTTTCTCCTTCTTGGTAGCTGGTGCAGCGCTGTGGTTTTGATTTTGGGCCTGGGAACAGTGCTGATAACACCAGCGTTTTCAGTTATGGCTTAGAATGTTCAGGTTGGCCAAGGACTTTCTGAGCCTCATGCTCTGCAGGGAGGAGGGGAAGCCGGGAGGAAGCAGAAATAGGACACCTGACCCAAACTGACCAAAGAGGTCATAACACAGCATGACATGCCCAGGATGGTAAAATGGAGAGCAGAGACCCAGAAGGGTGTGGGGGTGCACTGGGTGGTTGGCCTTGGTATTGGGTGGTGAGCAGTTGTATTCTCTTTCCTTGTATTTCTCTTGTATCATTACTGGTGGTACCAGGAGTGGTTTGTGCTACACCTTAGTTACTGAACTGCTCTTATCTCAACCTGTGGGAGTTGCATTCTTTCTATTCTCCTTCCCATCTCCCTGGGAATGGAGGAAGAAAGAGGGGGGAGTGAGTGAGCGACTGCATGAGGGACTTAAACCACGACAATGAAGCATGAGGTGCAACATAAAGATGCTTCCAAGAATTACTGACTGTTGTATTAGTTCCACAAGAAAGTGCAGTTTTTAAAACGTAATCCTAGATATCCCATTGAAGGTATCATCTCACAAATTCTTCTCCTTCACATCCTTCAGGGGCTCTTCATCCACACTCAGTATGGATTTGCCAACCAACCTGAATCAACAGCCAAGAGACAAAGGGGCTGTATTTTCACAGCTCACATTCTCACACAAAATACAGGTCATGACTATGCTATTTTGTCTTCACAAAATGATTCCAAATAAGGATCCCAAGCAGGATATTTAAAACACTGCTGAGATTCCTTCCAATGAACCCTGTTCTTCAAACCTTTTTTTTTTTTTCCAAGACAAAAAGCAAGATTTCAAGCAAATATTCCACAATCTGACATTTTAACCACTTAAGGTCACATTGGACCATTTTCAAAGTAAGATTTAATTAAGACTTATGCTCCATCTGCACCAGCTGACATAGTTACACAAAGAGAAAGAAAACTTTAAATTGTTGCCTAATGGGGAGGGGGGAGGACATTCTCCTAATACATGGAAGACTGCTGCATAGGAAAGGCCAGAGGAACAAACTGTAAGGTAAATATTAACTAGCCTTTTTATGGTATTTAAGACAGGAATGTTCCCTAACTTAGTAGGTGATAGTATCAAGAAAATCAATTTTATTTCATGCTATCAAGACATTCATATGGAATGTATTTCAAAGCATTCCATACACTTTCCTCTTTGCAAAAGATGCCTTACAATGAATTTAAGAGTCTCATTCCCAAGAGATACTGAATTGCCTCACCTGGAAAAACTGAAAGGTCACAGAAAAAAAACCCAAATCTATCATCAAAAACGACCATTTCAGCCCTGAACCATTTCCAGCTCAGACAATGGCTACTCTCCCTCTGAGATGCAATCAGCCTCCTTGGGTAGGAGGAACATCCTTTGACCACTTAGGGATGTTTCAAGAGTGTGGGTTACTCAATAATGACCTAACTCATTAAAAAAAGCCTAGCCTTTATTTTAATTCTTTAACTCCTGAGCATCCATGCAAGACCCCAGCACAAACTGGCCCTGTTGTACAATTATAGCTTCAGCTGGGTGAGACCAGAGGAGCTGTGCTCCCCTTTTGCTCTTCCTCCAGCTGCACTCCCATCACGCAGCAGCACAGGGCACTGCAGCTAGGTACCCACTGGTGATCTCAGTTCCCAAACATGCTGACATGGGATGCGCATGAGGGGAAAATCAGATTTGCAGATCCAACTCACAGGGATGTAAAGCTAAAGACAGCACTTCATCCCTCCTGCTCTCCAAGGACCTAGGATTCTGGCTTCAAAGCTGTTTTACAGAAATGCTGGCCCCAGGGCTAAGCTTGCAGAGATAAACTGTGCCCTTTCAAGTGCAGGAGGAAATGGATTTCTGTTTTGCTTGTTTGCTTACTCTTTTAAAATAAGCTGTCATTCAAATCAATAATCTCCACGCATCAACTTCAACCACCAAAAGAAAAAACAAGATCTGTGCATCAAAATTAAATGCAGGTTTCCCAATCTGGGTGGAGGATGGGCCCTTCCTGACAGCTCTGTTAAGTGAAGAATACCGATCAGTCCAGGGAGGATCAATGTCACTACCCCAACTTGGTCCCCAGCCATGCTGCAAGAGCAAGTATCCAGCTCTCTCCTTCAGCAGATGAGACATTTCACTTACTGGGCACTCTCCTGCCCATCTGTACTGGCCAGGAAGGAGATAGAAATGGGTCATCATCCTTCCAGAAGCAGAGTCATACTGGTCCAAGCTACACCTTCTAATTGCTGCTTCATGTGGACCTTGAGTGACACAGGAGGGCACATTACTGGTTGTGCAGTGCTGCTTGGTGGAGGCAGTGGAATAGGCCATATGAGGGTGCCTTGTGAAACCCATCCCATCACATCTAATATTAGGGGGAGTGAGAGTCAGTAAACCCCCCTGAAAGCCGAACCAGGGGAGCAGTGCCCACCACAGGCAGAGCAGGGACAAGAACTGCAATACTCTGCTGTACATTAGTCCTTATCCCTCTCACACCCTGGTGTGTACAGCCTCACACTCCATTTCTACCTTTTCTTCTGCTACCCCATTTGATTTTACATGCACACACAGAAACCATATCTTTGAACAGCCATGCTTGAGGGCTGGGTCTGTATCTTGGTAAGCCCTCAAGAAGTGAACCAGGAGATGACCACAACAGATAAAAGAACTGATAAAAGAACTTAAAAATTAAAGATTAAAGAACTGGCTGGATGGCAGCACGCAAAGAGTTGTGCTCAATGGTTCAATGTCCAGCTTCATTAGGGACTGTAGTGATAGGACAAGGGGTAATGGGTTCAAACTTAAACAGGGGAAGTTTAGATTGGATATAAGGAAGAAATGCTTTACTGTAAGGGTGGTGAAGCACTGGAATGGGCTGGCCAGAGAAACTGTGAATGCTCCATCGCTGGCGGTGTTCAAGGCCAGGTTGGACAGAGCCTTGGGTGGCATGGTTTAGTGGGAGGTGACCCTGCCCCTGGCAGGGGGGTTGGAACTAGATGATCTTAAGGTCTTTTCCAACCCTAACTATTCTGTGATTCTGTGTTTCTGTGTTTCTATGGTAGAGATCATCACTACCTGGTCACCAACATACAGCAGTAGACAGCATACACAGCAGTGTTTCTCCTCCCCATTAAAAGGAATCAGAGTGGTTCTGGCTGGTAAGATTTTTAGGAAGTGCTACCAGCACTTCTTCCATTTCTGAGATTAAGAGAAAGCAATGTCCACTTATAATAGTTCAAGCTACTGAGCCATTTAAATATCTGCCTCCACACCTGCAGCAGCAATCTCCTTAAGACAAGAGGACAAGGCTGCATGGTCTGCACATTGAATTCACATTGCCCCTTACAGATGCAGAGAAAAGGCAGCTGGGAACTCGCAATAGCCCTCCACAACTTCTGAAAAGCTCCTGTTGACTCCACCGTTGCTATAAGTGTGCAGGAGGCAGCCACTAGCTACAGTGAAGACTCAAGCAGGAGATTAAAGATAAGAGTTCAGCCACACAGAAAAACCCTTTTCATGTGAGCACGGCTAGGGGCAAGCCCTCCCAACCAGATGACTTCTCATCTTCCAAAAGAAACAAAGGGTGCTTGTTAGACCTGGTGGGGATGCAACCATTTTGGAGTTTCATGTATACCCAATGAAGTGTAGAACAATGGCACAGGAACCACGCAGTGATTTATGGTCCTGTCCACCAGAGAGAAGATCCTGATTAGGCTGAATGGGAGCCTAATTAGTACACATTCTTTAATAATTTTAATTCCTCACAAAATAGACATCAGGTATTTGCCCATCCACTGGAGACTGAGGGTAATCCAGGTTTCCATCCCACTGTTCACACCATTTTCTGTGCCACCAATAGGCTCAGACAAGAGCCTCTCTCTGTCCTTGGGTCTCATATGTAGGCACATGGCAGCAAGGAAGCCATCAGCTCTCCCACTGGCTCATGTCTAGCCACGAAGACCTCCAAGACCTCTCAGAGGTACAAAGCAGAACTGCTGCTCCATCTCCAGAGCTGCTCAGCTGAAACCCAATGCACAGTTGGGCACCGCTACAGAATTATTGGGAAATTCAGAAAATTGGCTGCAAACTTGCTTCTTGTCTTGACCAAAATGAACTGTGGCTTCCCACACCTGGCTAGGTCACCATGAACCATCCTGGCTTCCCAGAGCTGCATTCAGTCTGAAGCTTAAGCACACGTTTTGCTACCTTTTATTTATGATTTTTCATCTACAGCATTAGTTACCAGCTTACAATAAAAAGGAAAAAAAGTCACTAAGCCAGCTACGGAAATAATCCTCCTGCTGCTTACATTTTCAGTTCTTTATCTTAGACCTATTCTTTAAGCCTTCAGGATCTAGGCTGTCACCACAAAGGCTAAAAATAAAAGCATGCTTTATAGTCAAACAAATGATGAAGCTCTCACAAGACTACACCACTCCAGGAGCAAAGGAGTTGAGCTAGAATTATAGAAGTGGCTGTGAGATTAATTAGATGCTATTAAAAAGAAAAGACACCAAAGACACCAGCCCCTTACTTTTCAAAGATAAAAGCCATCAACTCAAGGCATCTCCTTTACAGTTGACGTTCACTTTCATCCATCCCCCACCACCACAGCCTCCTGAAAACCCTCTATTAAACTGGATTTGCAATTCTCCCTGTTAAGCCATCCAACTGCCAGTACTTCAGCTCCAAGAAAACAAGAGATGTGCCAGCTAGTGGAGTTGGGATGGTGGAGTCAGTCCTCTGAAGGCACCAGTAGGGAAAAACTCAGCAGAAGATCTCAGTGCTGGTGAAATTCGATCACTGCAGCATTGGATCAACACAGTTCCAGCCCCACAAACACCAAATGGATTTGCTGGTCCAACGAGGCCAGAAGGGGACATTTCTGAGCCCACTGTTCCTCTTTGTGCTGCTCCAGACCCGCTCATCAACCCAAAGCAAACCACACACTGGGTTTTTGCTCTTGCTGGGAATGTTTTTTGCAGGTAAAGAAAAACAACCCAAAGATAGTTGAGCAGCAAGGGAGTAAGGGCCAAGAAGGAAAACCACATTTTTTTTTATGGAGCACAAATCACCCCTTGCACAGCTGATGCACTGCAAGCTTTGTATTTGGCTCTGTTCGAAGCTGAATTCTCAGTGGCTGTTGCTTCCTCCTCTGCTAACAGGACAGAAACCCAGTGTTAATGCCTTTCCCTGTGCACCGTCATGCTTGGTTTGAGGTCTGAGCATCCCTGCTGTGCCAAGGAGAAGCCTCATGTGCTCCAAGGCTGGCACATGGCTCCACAAAGGCACCCGAGGTGAAGATATCAAAACACCTCTGGGAATAGCAGTGCAGAAACGTTTTGGCAGATTTGGTTCTGTCTTCCTGTATCTTTTTTTAAAGCTCACACCTATTAAGGGCACATGTTCAATATTCCGTAAATAATAACACAAAGTGTTTGCCATAAAACTGAAGCCCATGGAATAATTTGACTCATTTCAGCTGGCAAATCCAAATAAATGCCTGCCCTGCTGTTACAGGGAGCTTTAAAGTGCAGCTTAGTGAAGTCTACAGGCACAAGCTCAGGATCTTCTTGAGGTGAAAGAAAATACTGTTATTAGGAAAGATTTCATAACAGTGTAGGATTTAGCCTCATCCAAATATAGATGTTGCACTGGTTTAACTAAATCCAGCATGGAAAAGTCTTATTTATTGCATCATGCAGTTACATTACAAAATTACAGGACTCCTTTTTCTGCAGATATCCAAGAGCAAATCCTTTTTCTGCTGATGCAAAGTTTTCCATCAAGGACTGGGCTCCATCTCTACCTGTCTTGTCTCATATGTCTGTGAAGGGATGTTTTGCTCACTGCAGAGCATTCCATACCACACACCAATTTCAATCCTCCTCACCAAAACCAAGTCAGTCCTACCAAGTCCCTGTCCCCATCATTCTGCTTTCACCTCCATCATCTCCATCTTTTGTGAAGATTCTTGCAGCCCCATCAAGAGGAAAAAGACACACACAAAAAAAAAAAAAGACCCTTGAAAACATGATTGGCTCCTGTATGAACCCTCTCTGTGCTCACAAAATCAATATACAGGCTAAAAGTGCAGGGAGCTGCAGGGAACTAGTTGTTTGCTCCTCATCCGCCCCCCCAAGCTGCCTCCCACCAACAAGGCAGCAGTCAGGCTCCAGGTACCCTGGGTGGATGGATGACCTCCCCAGGATTGGTATCCCCCATCATTCTGATGCCTGAATGTGCCCATAAAACCATCTAACCTTCCTGCAACCTGAACAGGAGAATTTTTAATCTTTCTTCCAAGACTGGCAACAGAATGCACCTCTTCTCATTTACTGCTACTAAAATTTCTATTTCAGTCGCACCCAGGCTCTTAAATGTTTAATGACCAGGTTTTATGAAGAGCTTGCATGCTGCAAGCAAGAGAAAAATAAGGAAAACCAAGATTATTTTATCACTACATTAGCATCTAAAGACATCAAAAGAATTCCTAGCCACATGCATACCTGCCGTATCGGAATGCAGTTAAATACTGCATTTACATACCAGGTTTGTTCCTTGAGTCTGAATTTGCAGTCATAGAAGCATAGAATAGTTTGGGTTGGAAGGGACCTTCAAAGGTCATCTAGTCCGTCTAGTGCCATGGGCAGGGACATCTTCAACTAGTTCAGATTGCCCAGAACCACATCCTGCCTGGAATGTTTCCAGTCCAAAAGGTCCCTTTTCTTTTGTAAGGATGATGCAGCACTGGAAGGTGCAAGGGTTCACTCTGTCAACACATCTCACGGTCAGGCATTACTGACCACACTTTGTTCTTTGCAGCGGCCCCATTACTGGAAGCACAGCCTTTGCTGCCTTGCCAAGACAGGGATGCAGGTGAGTGCTCTTGGATATGCTCCAGGAAAAGGAGAGAAATAAAAAGGTAAGGTCACACGGTGCCGTTTAAACATCAATTTGAGTGCACTGAATGGGGAGGGCAAATGCCTGGAGCCTTACAACTGCTTCTGCAGCACTGACGATGCACTGCTTCCACAGCCCCCCTGCCCCAGGCTCAGATAAAACCTCCACACAGGCTTCTCAGTGGGAGAAGGGCCCACCAGCATGTCTACCTAACCCATAATCAGGGATGCCTCTTATCTACTGTGTACCTTAACACCAGAAGTAGATCCATCTGGTACCACCACAGAGCTGCTGCTGCCTATGCTCTGAGCTTCCCTCCTTCCCAAAAGCTGCTTTAGGGAGATCAGTCTCCTTAAGTATCTGACTTACCCTTGCCAGGAGCAAACAGCCCCACTTCAGCCTCCCCACTGATTTCAGTGGAGTTAGGATTTCTCTCTCATGGTCATAACCTGATGACCACAAGGAGGAGAATCCCTTCCTTGCTCTAGAGACACAGGGAGGGGAGCAGAAGATCTGTAGATGCCCATGCTTTATCACAAAGAATGGAGGGAGATTATTGCAGGGCTATTTGGCTGAAATATCTAAAATACCTTTCTTCTGAAGGCTGCTTATCAGGACACCCATTTTGTCAATCTCCTTCCCAGAATGAACTCATTTCTCTTGGGGATGATGCTGGAACAGAACACAGTGGCCTTTCCAGATAGCTTTCCCCATTTACTTAAGATAGCAAACACAAAGCTGATATAGAAGGTACATAATCAGACTGCGGGACATATTTGCTGCAAGAAGCTCCCAAGGTTAAGGAAAGGAAGGATGGGACACCTAAACACAGCAATAATATCACAGTCAGTGGCATAGTAACAACTGAACTTCATTATCAGGGCTAGCAAACAGAAAAAAAAAATACTTACGAAAAAGGATTTATTATAGCAGATTAAACTTAATCAGTGTTTATTCCTGCCCTCCCCTGACCCACCCAACGCTGCTTATTTGGGAGTCAGGCTATCAGATTAGACATGTCTGTGGCTGATGCAACGCAGCACACATAACGCTGCAGTGTTCCCGCATGGTCCCAATGCTGTCCCGTGATCCCAGAGCCACGGGAGGTGCTGGCAGCTGCAGTGTGATGAAGTAAGGCTATAAAAAGCCGAGGACACAGCCAGGAAAGCGCAGGCTGACCTGTACCGGCAGCGTGCCAGCACCACCTTTCACCTACATCTGCCAAGCCCCTTTCCCAATGCAAGATTGATTATCCTGGAAAAACAAGCACTGTCGTGGCTCCTTGCTCTAACAAGTCCTGGAATCACAGGTCCTCACAGGACACAATGAGCTAGGGTGGAGATGGGGGGCTCCATGCCCAAAGCAGTCCCCAGAGATAGAATGTTCAGAACAGGCTGTGCCAGGAAAAAGGAGCCTATTCCCATCCCCCATGGGGACTGATACATCCTGCCTGGGCTCAGCCCCTATCCATTGCTCTGCAGAAGCTGCCCCATGCATCAGTGCAAGCAAAAGCCACAGCAGCTCACACAGACGAATGATGCTCCTTTCCTGAAAAGGGCCACCATGGAACAGTGCAGCAAGAACATCATCACCATGTCAAAAACCTCCAATGGCTCTCCAGCCCAGCAGCAAAGCACAAGAGTCTCAGGACCTGAAAGACACTAGGACATTCATGGAATGCATCAACCCCAGCGGAAGGTGGCAGGAGAGGAATCCATCAAGAGGACGCTTAGGTCCAAATCTGATGTTGGTTCTGTCAAAACACTCACTGCCTCTCAGGCTGGCCCAGGCTGCTCATGCCTGGTTATAACTCAGCTTCACTCTCCTCTACATCCTCCCTAGTGCCCAGCTGGTCCTGTTGATGTGCTTACTTTAGCTTTGCCATAAGGACCAACTTCTGAGTCATCAGAAGTACCGGAACCAATCAGTAAGACCTCAGAAAACCCAAGAACTTACATTAGCTGTCTATTTGCTACATTCTGGTCTGTCTATCTAGGATTTTCCACGGCAATTTTTAATTTACCTATTTATTGTGCTATCTATCTGTTTAAACTCTTTCTATGCCTCTTTAAAGTCATCCACACTTTTTGTTTCCTGATGGGTAAACTGATACATTAAAGAATCTCAGACAACAGAGAAACAGGCTGCAAACATAAGATTGGCAGAAGAGTCAGGACTCCTTAGGAACCTGTTTTCACACGGAAAGGGGAAAGACCCTGGCAAATATCACCATTTTTTCCTACCTCAAAAGCAGCCTGGATTAATCAAACTGACAAAAATGACCTGGAAACTGGTACTGGAGAGCCTTGGCCTTCATTTTGATCTTGAAATAACCTGGCCCAAGCTCCAGAATCCTTTTTAATGCTTATTTTTAGAATGCATTACCTTCAAACTTCCAGACCCATCCTTCAAACTTTGACATGTTAGATACCTTTTCCATCTTTTTTCCACAAGCCTGAAAACATGGTCTGTGAAGTCACACTTATCAGGAGAGACTTGTCCATCATCCCTATCTCAGTAAGTACTTTTCCAAGGAAAGCAACGTTCATTTCACAGCAGATGTGGGCTTTCCCACCACCAGGAAATGCATCATGTTGATATCCAGACATGCCAAAGCCAGCTTGTTCTTTCCACAGCTACACCGCAGTTTCGGTCTTGAGTTGACAAAGCCCAGTTTAGCTGGTAGCTGTTATACTCACTGACACAAGCCAAGTCTATGTAAGAATTCACCCTCTTAAGGCTACATTCTTCCACAAGTGCCACTCTTGGTCCACCTGGTTACTCAAGCTGGATGCAAACAGCTTATTGCAAGCAAGAGGTAGAATCTACACCAACTTAGAGCACATTTTATTTGAGGAGGTCTGACTGCACTCTGCCAGGTTTGGGAACATGCACAGCTGCCATACCATTCCCTACACAGCTCATGTACCAGCACCATCACAAGTTAAGACCCAAAACCAAAATTGCTGATTTTCCTTGAACAAAACACTTCCATTGCCAGAAATCTGCATCAATGTACCCAAGCCAGTATGAGGGCATCCTACCTTCCTTTCTTCTCATGAGCATTTATGACAGCATAAAGCCATACAAGACCGCACGTGGGAATAGGAAGAATGACTGGAGTCCATTCACTTCTGACCCTAATGCAGTGTAACAAAGAAGTACAAACAGCCCCACTTGTGGGACACCAGGGGATGAGAGACCTTGTGATCCTCAGTTGCCCTAAAATCACCACTTCCTGCCACCCTCTTCCTCCACGTGCTCCCCCAGAAAGGGACTTCTGTGAAATTGTCTTTTAAAACAAGCCCTCTGGCATCTCCATGGTCAAGCACAACCTGGAAGACTGCAGTAGTTTACTGTATATTAATTGAAGTGGTTCAATTGTATTAATGAAGTCCTATTCATTAGGATGGCCTGAGGCATGTTAGGCTATAAGACCTAAAGATCACAGCCCTGCATATCTAAAGGGACCAGGAATAACTCTGAAGAATGTGAACCCTCCAGAAACCATGTGATGAGCCTCCCAGTGAAAGGGATGGTTTTTAAACATAGTAACATAGGAATCACCTGATGGGATCAAAGCCACCCACCACTGATGCTCAGCATCCGGTCTCCAATCTCAGATGTTTTGGAGACCAAACCCATGCAGTTATCACGAGTGAGAGGATGCTCCTACCACCAACACGCAGGCACACACCATCAGCACACACAAATGACTTGGTACATTCTCCAGCTTAATTAAACCAACAGTTTAAACTAATTCCTCAGCTGTGACTGGTGGCATCTGAAAAGGTGACACAGTTCCTCTTCTGCCACCCATGGCAAGTATGGCAGACCCCAAGATGCAGAGAGCTGGGAGATAGCATCTACCATTGGGCTTGCATCACTGGGATACCACCTGCCACAGCTCCTAGAGGTCCATTAACCACATGGTTACTGCTTAAATCACCCATGTACTTCCATGTAAATATACAGATACAGATTTTTTTATCTCAGATAGCTTCCTAATTGTGTTTTTGCCCCATCAGACCTATTCTGAATCTCATCAAGGTATAACTTCATGTCTGACAGTAGAAGAAAATGAGTCCAAGTGAGGACAGGTATTTGCCACCCACCACTGTCCACTTCACTGCTCCTTCTATAGAATAGCACAGAGCACCAAGAACAACTCATTTCAGGTGGCTTTAATGTGCCACATTACAAGGCACGACAATGCTTGAGCTGCTTCATGCAGTGTCCTCCATTCCCACAGATCCATTTCCCCAAACCCCAAGAAATAGTGTGGGTCTGCAAGTGCTTCAGCTACCCCAATGGAACCTTCTGCAAGCCAAACCCCTGTGTACTATGCCACTGAGGTTATGTAGCATCCTGACTTCAACTCCTCAGTTTGGTAGCTCAGGTACTGGCTCTGCAGTGATGAGCTCTAATGACCATCTTGAACTGATAGCCCTTCCTAAAGGCAAAGCTATCCAGAATGCTGGGAAGCAGCTAATATAAGCAGACTCTGCTCTCTAGTGAATGGGGTTATGTCTGGTTTCAGGGAGTCAACAAACCACCAGATCTTGAGAGAGGTCCTTCCCACTGCCAAGACTGAGAAAGAATAAGAACTGGATGAGGAAACGAGGGGAAAAAAAAACCAAAACAAACACCCACAGTATCAAATGTGGTTCATTTATTGTTTCAAACTGCTGCGGCAGGAATTCTGCTTTCATTTTTGCTGGCTTTTCTCTTTCTCTCCCCCCAGCTTCTCTTCCACAAAAGTGAAATGAAGCATGGAAAGTAAGAGCCTTGTCAGCATCTGTTCTGCACTGGCCACTGTTTAGGACCAGCAAGGGAGGCGGACCTCAAATTACAACCACAAGTGCAACTGGACAAACAAACCTCTTCCAGAGATAAAACCCGTATTTACAGCAGAGTTCACATCCACTTCAAACTACACTACTGCAAAAAGCATCTTTGTTCATCTATAGCAGGGGCTTGTCCTGATTTCACTGCATGGGTAGCTGTAGTTGCAATAAAGCCACAGAACAGAAGAGGACCTCTTGAATGTCAGGCGAACCATGGCACTGCCTAAAAGGCTTGGTGTTTCACTGCAGCCCCTGTGACCTTCCTTTAAAAATACGTAAATAATTTAAACAAAGAATTGAATCACAGAATCATAGAAGCACAGAAAGTATGGACTGAAAGGGACCTTCGAAGGGAGTCTAATATTTCTCATAGATGTAAAGAATATGTAAGGCTACACCAGCATCAGCAGGATACCCTGCCTCCAAGATGCTGTGCCCCACCTGGGAGCTTAAATTCAAGAAGGATGTGTCTGACAGAGGATCAAGCTTCCAGGAGTAGGAGAGCCATGACAAGGCCTTCTTGGATGAGAGGACAGAGCAACCTGCCTGTGCTGGACCTGCATGGCTCAGAGGACATGAAATTGCATCATGGAAATAGTGATTTAAGCTAAAGGACAACACTGGCACTAGAATGAGTAAGTATCAGCTGGCTATGAACAACTTCAGGCTGCAGCAAGGTCTGTAGCCAATGCCTGGCTCTGGATACAATCCAGCAGTCACAGGGCAGGCAGCCCAATCAGTCTTAAGATGCAGATTGATGTATTTATTAATGAGATTATACCCCTTGGCTGCTCATGAGGGTAAGGAAGAGCCCTTTGTGATCCTAGCAGTGTAATGCACTCTGGTGTTCCTCTCTCATTAGCAGCATTTCTTAATTGGCTGCTGCTTATCCTCTACCACCTAGAGGCTGCAACCCTTACAATCAGCCTTTCTGATGGCAACTCATTCTGGATATGTAACAGAACACTCTGGAAACCCAGAGGTTTAAAAGTCTGCTGCAGAAAAAGAAGTATCATTGACCCAATTTTGCAAGAGCAGTAACAATGACAGGCAGAATCTGCTTCCACACGGCAGGGAAACATTTCTTGGCAGTGTGCTATGTATCCCCAACAGGAATTAGCCATCAAGCCCAAACTACCTGCAAGGACAAAACCACACCATGACAGAAAGTGCCATATATTGTAGGGATTGTTCCACTCCTCCAAGAAAAGAACTCTCAAAACTTTCAGCTGAGTTTGCCCATTTTTTGTTACATTTGGCCATCGCTTAAGCACGAAGCAAGGCTCCATCACTCTTGTCTACCAGTGAAAGCTTTTCACACACATGCTACAGTAAATCCTGTATAAACTTCTCTAGCTGACTATGTTTTAAGAGAGAGGCTGTTGCCACCACATCCCCATGTGTTTCCATTCCACTGCCCAGCAGCCCCCCCTGCTACAGCAGACACTCTGGTTTCATATCACCCAAATACTTCTATCACTTTGGAGATTACTGCTCTGTGTTCTTCTAAGGCATTTGTTTTCAAAGACACTCAGACACTTTGCTTGTACCTTTGATGAGCTTCCAGCTTTCAGACCCATGTGTTTAGATAAAAATTACTTTCAAGTCCAAGACTCATAGTTCAGCCTTTCAGCTGCAGATTTTCAATGACCAAATCTCAGTTAAGCCAGTAAATGTAGCTGCTGTCTTGCCAACACGTGACACCATTTCCTTTTGGACATCCTCAGTGGCTCCAATACAACTACCAAGATATCCGAATGAATTCATTTATTGTATTCCACTGCCTTCTAATGAAAGGCTTGACTCTGGAGCTGTGAGGTTTTTTCATGAGACCAGTAGGCTTGTATCGGCCTGGACATCTTCATCTTCCTATGGACACACCATTTGTGGATGCTCCATCCCTGGCAGTGTTCAAGGTCAGGCTGGATGGGGCTTAGAGCAATCTGGTCTAGTGGATGGTGGTGAGGCACTGGAATGGGTTGCCCAGGGAAGTTGTGAATGCTCCATCACTGACGGTGTTCAAGTCCAAGTTGGACATAGCCTTGAGTGACATGGTTTAGTGGGAGGTGTCCCTGCCCATGGCAGGGGGTTGAAACTAAGGTCCTTTCCAACCCTAACTATTCTGTGATTCTGTGACCCTGTCTTGGGTGACATGGTTTAGTGTGAGACGTCTCTGTCCAAGGCAGGGGGTTTGGACGTGTCGTGGTTTGAGGCCCCCCTCAAACAGTTCTGCACACTCCCCCCTCTTTCTTCCCCAGTCCCGGGGAAACAGGAAGGAGAATCCAAAGAATGCAACTCCCACAGGTTGAGATAAGAACAGTTTAGTAACTAAGGTATAACATAAATCA
>JASSUY010007296.1:0-49805 GCA_032466535.1 Forpus xanthops | reverse complement strand
TGGTGGTAGCAGTAGTGATTTGTGTTATACTTTAGTTACTAAACTGTTCTTATCTCAACCTGTGGGAGTTGCATTCTCTTGATTCTCCTCCCCATCCCCCAGGACTGGGGAAGAAAGAGGGGGGAATGAGTGAGAGAGCAGAACTGCGTGATGGCCTTAAACCATGACAGGTACTAACATTAAAATTGTCTAGTAGCTGTCATTGTCTAGTTTGTCTGATCTGGAGACCAACTGTTTTGTAAAATACTGATGGTTAATGTGAAAAGGGAAGAGGAAGGCCAAAGGGAATTTCATCCTAACTAATTAACTAATTCATCTTGACCATAATATAGGAACTGAAGAGAAATACAGCTAGGGCTACCAATCACACCTATTGGAGCGAGGGATACCCACAGCTGAACTGTATTCTAGATGTGGGCTTAATTGTTAAAAATGCTGACATTTACGAAGTATGTAAATTGTTATCTAATTAAGTTGCTATAGCTATCTTGTTAAATGCCAATTAAATATACTAACATTTTTCATAATTTGAATGTCTCAAGAAGAATTTAACTGTACCTTTATTGTCACTGCAATTCTGACTTAATTACATGGCTAGATGATTTATCTTCTGCATAATTATTTAGCCTGAGACTATGTTCTACAGGTACTACAATCAAACTGGTATTATATGGATTCTCTACAGCATCTGATCTTTCTCTGTAGAATTCTTTACCTTTCGGGACATCTTTGTCATGGGTTCAGCAGCAGCAGTTTGTCTCCTTTAAGTAGTAGCTGGTGCAGCACTGTGTTTTTGGTTTTCGGCTTGGAAGCAGTGCTGATAACACCAGTGTTTATAGTTATAGCTTAGAATGTTTAGGCTGGCCAAAGGATTTTCTGAGTTCCATGCTCAGCCAGGGAGGAGGGGCAGCATGGAGGAAGTTGGGAGGAAGTAGAGACAGGGCACCTGACCCAAACTGACTGAAGAGGTATTGCATACCACAGCACGTCATGTCCAGGATGTAGGAACGGGAGAGGGCAGAGACCTGGAAGGGTGGCGGTGCAGGGGGGGTGCACGTCGTTGCTGGGATTTGGTATAAGGTGATGGGGTGCACTGCGTAGTCGAGTTTGGTATCAGGTGATGGGGGGGGGGCGCTGCATGCCGTGGCTAGGTATCAGGTGAAGATCTGTTGTATTCTCTTTCATTGTATTTTTCTCTTGAATTATTATTGGGGTAGCAGTTGTGATTTGTGTTATACCTTAGTTACTAAACTGTTCTTATCTCAACCTGTGGGAGTTGCATTCTTTTGATTTTCCTTCCCATCTCCCCAGGACTGGGGAAGAAAGAGGAGGAAGTGAGTGAGAGAGTGACTGCATGAGTTTGAGAGCCTTAAACCACAACAATCTTCTATTAAGATGCTAAAATCAAATATAGAAGGAGAGGTGGGGCTTTTGCTACTTCAGTTCAAATGTACTGGAATAAAAATAGCAATTTCTCAAGGACTGGACATAATTCTGTAATGTTGACTATTTCATGTAAGCAGTCAAAAATATTGTTGAAGAAAAATATATGATGGACAGCCTCAAATGACAGGTGGAGGTTCTTTTATAATGAAACATTAGTTCAATTACTCTACTGGGATACAATAGTTCACATCTTATTCTTTTCATGCTCTTCACTTTCATAGAACTCAGAACTAAGACCACTGAAATCAGAAATATCAATTATACAGAGCAAGTGGAATAAAATCAGTTCCCAACAATGTTTACAGAACATTTTTTACAATGCTCCTGCCAGGATGATTCATTGTCCAATTGAATTTCATCCTGCTTCAGGGCACTTAATAGATATATATCCTCTATAGGAATGACTAGTATGAATAAGGAGCTGAACATGTTAGGTTATTAATAAAGAATATAAGAGCAAGAGCTGAATAAAGCATGCATAAAAAACATGTGAACTCTCTGGACTGGTTTCCTAATAAGATCCATGCTATGAACATCATTCAGCATCAAACTTACATATGTAAACGTTATGCAACACAGCTCTTGGCCTCAAGTAGAAATATCCACAAGGTTTGACATACACAGATACTTAATGCTTCACTGCATCAGATGAGAAAATGAACTCAGCAGAGGAACTGTTTTGACTGAAGTGTAATACAATCCAAATGGGATTTGGGGGAGCAAAGTAATCTTAAAATTCTGCAAAAAATGTATGACTGAACAAAGGGGAAAAGAGTATTGAAATCTCGAGGAATGGAAAATACCTGTTCTAACACAGATGTTTTAAGCTTCACATTTGAGTGTAAGCTGGACACTACAGGCTCCCTGTGTATTCAGTGAAGAAAGAAATAGTTAACTCTAGGGAATAATCTATTACCTTTTAAATTAGGTATCTAAAGTGTCTGTTTCTCTAGGCTAACTTTGTCTTAGCTGAATCCTGTCCCTTGACATTTAAACAGAATTCCTTTGGGGTTTTTTTTTGGCAGACAGAACTTTCTTTATTTACAAATCCTTCTGGTCCCAGAGTAACCATGTTTATAAGCTTGGGATTCAATAGATATCTTTTAATGTCTAAAGTGGAAGCAATTTAATCCTTCTTGAATAATTTAATTTGGGAAACACAGGATTAAAAAAAAAAGGCAACATTTATTTTCAAGATTCGATAGTAATTTTGTTTTAAAAGCAGGATTTTTTCTTACTCTGAAAATGAAGAAGAATGATTTATAATAAACTCAATTCACCTCCATTTTATCAAAATCCCTTCCCCTGGTCTCTTCACCCACAGGCTTTACCAGATCACTCTCTTTTGTTTGGGATTTTTTGGTTTTCTGCAGGGGTGGGAGGAGGGTGTGGGAGGGGAAGCAGTCTTCGTTGTTTGGGGTTTTGCATTTGTTTTTTTCTTTGTCTATATTTTATTTCCCACTGCTTGCCCAGGTTTACTGGCTAGCAGTAGCATTGAGACTCCATGGATAATTTCATCTGTGAAGGAATTGAAGCCAGACATCTCTGGAATGGGCCACCTGCTAGCCACAAAGCAGGACTGCAGTCCTCATAGGGTCAAGGCTGTCACAGCCATATTCTGAGCTGTGAAGAACCTGCCTGAGGATGAGCCTTGGCTCCTAGGACTGGTACTTCACGGTGTGCTCCCCTGTAAGCAGATCCCCACTCTGTGCTAGACCTGCACACATGCAATAAACCAAGACTGTGGGTATAAGGAGTTCTAAAATAACTAATTATTCTACTTTCTGAGGACCTGAAATTCAGGTTTTTCCCTACAAACAAGGTAAGGGAAGTAACTCTATATTTGTGCCTTCAGTTCCCTGGAGTTTAGTGTATTAATGGTTATTGGATTCAGAATAAGCAAACTGGATGGAAAATTCATTATATGAGATCTTTTTTTCTGAATATCAATTTGGTTTCTCTGCACTTCAATAACTTAGCCTTAATTTTCAACTTGGAGTGTCTCTGAAAATAGTGGAAATTTGGGGCATCATTGCCTTTTTTTTCATGTAGTGGGATGTGAATGTGTTAGCTGAGATTATTGAGTTTGACATTAGAAGCTCATATATCTTTGTAAGAGCACTTTTACATATTGAATTTTGGCCTTTGAGAACTAGCAAACAATCAAAAATGCACTGCGAAAATTAAAAGAAAAAAAGAATTAACTGAGAAAGACATATGAATAGCCCTCTTTGTCTGTGCAGCACCTTTTAAAATAAAAGTGTGTGTATAAGATAATAAACAGATTTTAAAGTATTACTGCAGCAACCCATTTGCCAGAGCTATGAACCGAGGAGAATGAGTCCTCCAGAAATTTGTCAGGATGACAGTTTTTTGCCTGCATGTGAAGTGTGTGCATGTATCTCTAGAATAATAGTCCTTTGCTATATGGGTACACGCTCTGTGGGCTGCTCTGCCTGCTGCTTGCCTATGCCATTTTACTGTGTGTTCATGCATATGGGTATAGCAGTTTTGCATTCACTGGACATTTACCTGGATAGATGTTAGATATATTCATACAGAATAGGAATCATATAGGCTATAGGCACTGCTGAGTCACATAATAAATATACTACCACTGTAATGCTGTCAGCGTGGATCACAGTCTAGTTCTATAACTCTAGTCCCAGTGATAATCTACATTATGTGTGATTAGAAGGTTTTACTGTACATGTATTATTTTATTTTCAATGTCTGTACAGGGTAAGTGTCTGGGTTATACATCCAGAGATGGAGATACCTGGCTGTCCATTTGTTGATACTTGTTATTTACATACATGCATATAAGCTTCTGAACTCTTGTTGAACTCATGTTGAAAATGAAGCCATAGGGACAATGGAAATGTAAAGTAGCTCCATTGCTCAGCACAGGTTTTTCGAGTGTGTCAGTCTCCCTCTGGATGGTATCCCTTCCAGCATGTCAACTGTACCACCCATCATGGTGTCAGTGACAAACTTGCTGAGGATGCACACAATCCCACTATTCATGTCACTGGCTTTAAGCTGAATGAGGGTAAACTTACATGAAATATTAGGAAGATGTTTTTTACTGTGAGGGTGGTGAGGTACGGGCACAGGTTGCGCAGAGAAGTTGTGGCTGCCCCATTCCTGGCAGTGTTCAAGGCCAGGCTGGATGGGGCTTTGGGCAACCTGATCTTGTGGAAGGTGTCCCTGCCCATGGCAGATGGGTTGGAACTACATGGTCTTTAAAGTCCCTTCCAATCCAAACCATTCTGTGATTCCACTATATGATTCTATGTACATATATATATACAAAGAATCATACACAGATCTAAAGAAAGTTGCACCTACCTAGATCTAGAAAAAGTACATCTATCTACTAAAAGGAGTTCTGTCTGTCCCCCTCACTGTCAACCACTTAAGATAACTGGGTCTCACCAGGGCAGAATCTTCAAAACAAGAGCAAACTTAGGGGCATAGTAAGAATAAATTTGTCTTCAATTAGAATGCCTGGGCCTGGTTCTTAACTACCTCCACTCGCATCAATGAAGTTACAGTGTGACCTGGGTTCAGCAGCAGCAGTCATTTTTCTCAGTCTTAGTAGCTGGTGCAGTGCTGTGTTTCCGACTTTCAGCCTGGGAACAGCACTGATAACACCAGTGTTTATAGTTACAGTTTAAAATGTTTTGATTTGACCAAGGACTTTCTGAGTCTCATGCTCTGCCAGGGAGGAAGGGAAGCTTGGAGGAAGCAGAAACTGGGCACCTGACCCAAACTGACCAAAGAGGTATTCCATACCACAGTACATCATGCCCAGGATGTAAAACTGGAGGCAGGAACCCGGAAGGGTTCAGTTCACAGCTCGGTCATTGAGTGGTGAGCAGCTATGTCCTCTTCCCTTGTATTTCCCTGGTCATTGCTGTTATTGGTGGTAGCAGCAGTGATTTGTATTATACCTTAGTTACTAAACTGTTCTTATCTCAACCTGTGGGAGTTTTTTTATGTTTCTGTTACCACCTTGGCTTAAACCATGACATAAGTCCTTGTGATTCTAAGAGTATTTTTTCATTAGTTAAAGAAGACAATGGAGATTTTTAAGGCCTTGGGTCTTCTTATTTTCTCTGCTTCACTTTGCTTCTTCTGGCTTTTTTCTGGAGACATTTTGTGGCTCTGCGAGTCCTGCAAACATAGCTGAATAGATGGTTGAGATATTAAGCAATTCATCTGAGTTGCAAATTATTTCCAAAGCCACAAAAAAGAAAAGAACTTGAGGATAAATGCCATGTACAACGCTGAGTGTTACCAAAGTAGATCAGTCACAGCATGCAAAAATGAAGATGAGAAAATACAGTAACAGATTTCAGGGCACCAGAAAAGACTCATTCATGGGAGACTCCCTCAGAGAAGCACAAGATTCCTATGAGGATCTGGGCAATATGAGATACTGGGCTGCCTAGGGTAGGCTGGGAAAGACATCCTCCAGTCTTCAGTACTGTGATTAACATGAAAAAGGGAATGATTAACATTCTGATGTCAGCATTTACTGGTAGGGACTGAAGTACAGAAGGATTTCTCCAATTTCATGTGAATGAAATTTGCATTACTTCAGCTGCCTTCTGTGAAGATGTAGAATCTTGAAGCATTATTTTTCAGAGCTGTGTTTAATGTAATTTCAGCAATAGACACTGCTGATGGACAATATGGAGATTTGTGAACAGTGCTGGATATGGAAAAAGTAATTTGATATTTTTGTGAAGAATGAAAATATCTTGAATTCCATACTATTATTTTTCCCAGCGTTTTGAATATGAGTGTGGTGGGGTGACCCCTAAAAGTACCACACAGCTGTTTGCTTATTTTCCCGTAAGTGGAATAAGGGAGTGAACAGGAAGAGCAAAAATGACAAATCACATGGATCAAGATAAAGACAGTTTAATAAATGAAGGAAAGAGGAGGGAGGAATAAGTGATGCAGAAAAGATCAATCACCACCTCTCATAAGAAGGCTAATGCCCAGTAAGCCTCTGAGCAATCAAGCTCTGTCAAACAACTCCCCTTTCCTGACCACCTCCCTTTTTATTGAGCATCACATTTCATGGCATTAGTTTGATCAGTTTGGTTCAGCTGTCCAAACTGTCTTCTCTCTCAGCTTTTTCCCACCCCTCTGCCTAGTTTCTGTAGTGGTAGTAGGGTGGGAAAAAGACAAATCCTGAGAGTAAGTACAGCTCCACAGTAAACAAACTAGTAGTGTTGCCAACACTGTTTCAGTCACAAACCACAAATACGGTACCATGTAGTCTCCTGTCAATAAAATTAACTCAGCAGTGTCAGCCAAGCTCATCTGATTACTGTTGTATCCCCAGATGCAGACAACTCTTTAAATCTCCAAATCACTGAGACTCTTTAATGGGGTCCTAAACACTGACCATGCTGAAAAGTGTGTATACGATACTAACAAATTCAAATCATACATATAACCTCAGATTTTCTGGAAGAGACTTTTTAGTAGCTGTTAACAAATTCTGTGCTGGGATCTGAAGAGGCTTTCCTAGACACTTTATTGCCCACCTGTAATTTAGACAGATGAGGACAATCAGCATAAACAACAACAGAAGCAGAAGGTAATATGCGTAATAGCACTGAATACCTCAAAACAAGGTCTTTTGGCTTCAAACTATTGAGCAGATTGCATTGTGTACCTGAGGTACAACTGATATTTTCACGCTAAAACAATGTAAGTATATTATCTCCCCGGGAACATATGATTTTTAATGGTCATAGTCATGTGACCGAAGGTAAGGGATTTTTGCTGCCAGAAGGACTCTTATAATTCATAATAAAAAAAAAATGTGGTTTTTTTTTTTTTAAAAGAGCAGAAATCTTATTCTGTGAATAAAAGGATGAAATTTTTAATGGTAGGATGGGGAGAGAAGATGAGGGTGGAATCAGGGTTAGAATAGACCTTAGGTGTTCCAGAGCTGTAGAAAGTGTAATTGGAGAGGTCTGAAAAACAATGTTTTGATTCTATGTGAAGTCCACAGCTGCTGCCAACCAGTATGAGCTTTGGCTGCTGTGGCATAACATTGTCCAGATTGAAATGTTCCAAGTTTGTGAATCTACCCCTCACAAACCCAAGACACTGCCTCCTGGTTGCATGTATATTTGGGCTCTTTCAAAGTACATTTTGCTTTTTTATTTTCAAAGTGGTGCTGGTTTCTATTTTTTGGGAGGTGGGTGGTATTTTCTGCAGAAGTTGGGGCTGGATATATATTTTTCAGGAGCCTAGAGGGATGAAGATAGATATCTATTTCATTAAAATGCAAGTAGTGAGAGCTTTCAGAACACAGAATAGCACATAGAATAGATTTATAATTAAGTAATGACAATTGGTGTTGTAAATGGTTTTATGGAGGGGAAAACTATACCGATTATTAGAATATTTTTTGACATTTGAATCAGTAAGGCTTAGTTCCCACTCTTGGAGTCCACAAAAAGGATCTGAGCCATCTTACACAGGTTTTATAAAACTGGATTCACTAAAAAGATTTAGACCATAGTTCACTGTGATAAAGCATTCATCAACAACACTACTTGTTCTTTGCTTCCTACCTGTACTGAAACAACTGTTTGAAGGGCAATGTAATGAAAAAGAATGGGGAATTCATACGACTTACAAAAAAAAAAAATTAATTTGTTTCTTTTTCTTTCCATAAGAGAGCCAGATAAGATCCTCTCTGATTCACAGTGAGGTCTCTTAAAAAACTGTGTCAGTTCAGCTAATAAGGTGAGCTTCAACATGAGAGCAGTAGCATCTTAAGGTTGCATGCTCACAAACCACTTTGCATAATGAGAGCAAGTTTAATTAACTAATATAAGTTTTTAGAACCCCTTTCAACTTGCTCTTATATACAAACATCTCTTAGTATGGAAGATATTTTCTAAGTATATGCAGAGCAAAACCGAAGTAATAAAAAAAACACACTGAACCTGCATTTAGACTGAGGGTCAGCAACATTCCTTTGTAAAAAATTTTCTGGAATCATTCAATGACCTAGTTGGCCTTGTAGTAAAAATAGGTAATAGTTGATGTATCTATCACAGAGTGCAGGAAGATTCCTATATAAAGAAATAACACCAATTACTTCTTTTCATTTGCTTGCTGCTCCTAATGTGGGACAAGGAGGATATTTTGAATGTGACAAAGTACTGTCTTGATTTATGTTCCTGATGCTGATCCAGAGAAAACTCCAGGAACAACTTGCTAACAAAGTTTTCAAGTTGACAAGCAGGTATTCCTTATTACAGCTCCAGAAGACACAGGGCATAACTCCTCCTAATGTGTATCTCCATACTGCTACAGAAGCTGTCCTTACATAGCCACTGGGCATACATACATATTCATGAAGCTACATATGGACTACAGAATTTTCCAGAAAATTCCCTGCATGCGTACAAAAATGTAGTAGTTGTCTCTGAGGGTGGTTTCCTTCTTCCAACAATCTATATAATTTTTGGCTGCCTTTGAAGCATGCGCAGTAGATGTTTATACCAGCTTAATTAATTCATTAACACCACAAACATAGCAATCATCACGTTCTTCTACTTATCAGTTAGTTTAACTGCAGCCGTTCCTGGACATTTGCCATTCCAGATACTCCTTATCCTTATGTCCTATTCTTCTAGCCTGTTTTTCTTACACTCATTTTTTACTAAGGTCATAAGGGCCTAAAACTATGTCAACTACAATGGTTTATCTTATACAAGAATTCTCAGTATGTTCTCTAGCTGTATACTATTTATTTTTTTTTCTGTGAATCATGCACCTTAGTAATTTTCCATTGTTACTGTTACAAAGCCATTAAATTTAACATTACATAAAACTGATTCTAAAGGTTTATATATTTCATATTGTGATTTTGTGCCCCCCTTGGATCAATGCCAGGAAAACTTAACAGAAAAATCTAAGTCCCAGGCTGGTATCTCCTTTAAGCTCGAAGCAAACTCTGCAGAATCATTTGAGGATTGCCTAGGAAATACAGAAGTTAAAGTTCCTCACCAGTAGCATCCAAAATAACATATTTCAGCATGAAAAGACTATCAAGGGAAGTCTGTCCAAAACACTCCTTGTGAGACTGACTCAATTATCAGCTGTAATAGCATCAGGTGACAGACTTTGGTAAGCAAAGTGTTGGGAAGTGAGAAAATTCTATTAGCAAACACCAATTTACACTTCTGAATTGCTGTGAATATTTGTTAACATCTCCTGTATGCTTTGTAGCTATTAAGTGATTAATGAAATCCTAAAGAGAAGCAAATAAGCATGTGTGGTGAGCAGATGTTACCACTCCCTTTTTGCAGGTGATGGGGAAACTCAGAAGAGACTTAGGCGTGACTTCCCTGAGACCAGGCTGCTGAGCAGGTAGAAATGTTCCTGCAGTAAACTGCATGCTGTGACATCTGGATCTCATGAAATAGCTTGTGAGGTGCTTATCTTATCCCAAGATTCCCGTCATTGTTCCCTTGCTCTACTCGTGTAATGCAAATAGGTAAAGTAGTCAAGAAGATCTTGAATATGTTGAACATTTTAGGAAGAACTCTAAAACTGTTCTACCTATAATTCAGTTTTGGTAGCAGCTGTCCACAAGCATGTTTAAGTTGCCTTGGGCCTTTGCTACAAAAAGAAGCTGGCCAATGTTTTCTTTCCCTATTAGCTTCTCAGTTCTTTCCAAAGAGCCATTAATACATGCAAGTTATGATTTTGCTCAGAGAAAAGAAAAGAACAGTTTCCATAGAACAACAGGCAGATGATACTGCATTTGAAAATCTGCTTAAAATACTGGAGAAATAACGCATTGTGACACAGAGAATCAAATGGAAAAAAATTTTCTACATGCATTACCATGCAGCTAAGATTTTCCAATTGTTCTTTCCTTCCTCTTTTTCCTCCTTTAAAACATTGGAAAATAAGGTTTCTTTGGAGCAGTCTTGCAAATTTGACTGCCTCTCCTGCAGAAATTCCCTTAAGTCTCTTAGTACCTCTTGTGTCTAGATCTTCACTAAGAGGCTGGTGGGCATTAGACTGACCCATTACTCTGCATGAGTTACACTTAACAAAGAGGAGTAATGAGAGAGATTGGATGTGCCTTCACTGTTATTGCAGACATTACAAGCTGTCTTTCCTCAAGTGTTTTGTATATGGTAAAAATTAATAAGTTGACATTAATACAGATTTCTGCGTAGCAAATGGCTCTGCAGTATCACAGTGTGCTGTCGTGCTTACTGCCATGAAATCAACAAAAGCTAGGTGTTCAAATCAAAATATTGTAAATAAACAAGTGAACAATACTTACCCAAGACATCTGGCCTAGGATTAAATGTTATTCTGCATAGCTGATGTATCTAGAATATTTTGTTTCTCTTCTTTATAGTTGTTTCTATCACATTGTTCTCACTCTCTTTTCTGAGTGTTTGTTTGGGATCTCTGAACAGATATTCTGAGCACTCCGAGCATGGCTTTGGGAGCCATACTCACACCATCATAAATGATCTCTCATGAGCAGCCATGAAAGTACCCTCGTGATCTGTTAAACATTCTGACATACACCTTCACCAATTAAAAAAGTGTTCTCAAACATTTTATTAAGTTGTAAAATTCTAGAGTGCTGGTGAAATTATTAACAATGAAGAAAGTACTAATACTGAGGTCCAAAACTTAGAAACTATATTAAAGATCCTTCTGCTCCCTTGGATGTGCTTTCTGTCTTTGGGCAGGATGCTGGAGTACTTTGTGCTTCAGTTTTGCCAACGAAATAGTTAAAAGATATATATATATGCATCTCAGAAATTGGAAGAGGCTTGTGAAGCTATTTGTTGATAACCTATCAAACATTCTTTTCTGTGAGAATTTTCATATTGGTATCCAATACTTCTGAAAAGCTGGAGAATGTGATTGAAAATGTAATTGCTTTATGTACTTGTCAGGTGAAGAAGACATTATATTTTCAAGTTCAAGTGACAGGTAAAAAAGGAGAATTTCTGTTTTGAATAGCACTGATGTCTCTCAGCTGAGGGATAATACATTTTCCCTAAGTTCAATCAGACTATTTTGAAGTTAAATTAGCTAAAATTCTTCCTCCTAGATTCAAAATGCCAAACAAAATACCTGTTTAGAGGACAAGAATCTACACATTATTGAACCAATATTATACCAAATACAAGACTACCAAGAAACCTTGCAAAAGCCAATTTGCTGTATGCCAAGAAAATTTTAACATGTAGGAGAGCAACAGCAGATTTGCCACTCTAAATGTTTCATCCTTCAAAACCCTAGGCTGTATATACTACGGTAGAATGCTTGATTGCACAGCCTATATCAGCTTGAATTCAGTTTTCTTGAACATGGTAAATCGATAACAGTATATTAGAATCCAGATATTCTTTGCTCTATAATTGCATCTGTATTTTCTTATGTTTCCTGGAAATGCATTTTGAAAATCTGTTATCAACTATAGAATGGATGAAAACACCCAATAGTCACACTGACATTTTTCTTGTTCTAAGCTCCAAATATACGGCTTGTATCACTGTTCCTATGTGTGGGTGTACAGTGAATTTCCAGATCAGATATGTTGCAACCAGCCTGCTCCCTATACAGGCAGAGGACCTCAGTTATTCCTGTATTCAGCTCAGTAAATATGCCTTACTTCTGTAAACCCTGTCACTTTAGGGTTCAGTAAGGGGATTTGTGAAAACTCTGCCTAACCGTGATGACAACTTCTGGGATCTGGTGTCATATGATACTAAAAAACTGACCCTTGTTCTGTCTTTGTTGAGGAGTGGAAAAGAACTTGGCAGCTGAAGCAGAGCTCTGGGAAACCTACAACGCTGAAATAATAAATGGCCACTTACTGCGCACACAAGGTTGCAATTCTCTCCCTAGGACCTGTTTGATGACAGTCCTTAGTTCAGAAATGTCTGTGGTCAGCCCTGAGAGTGAATTACAATTGTGTGCAGACTCTGTGGGTGACTAATACCAGTTTTTAGCCCAGCTCAGAAAGCAGGCTGTTTTTCTTCCCTAAGTTGCATCAGCGGAATGTTTTTGTACTTCCAGGGATTTTGTTATCAGCATCAGGCACTTCTAACTCATCTAGCAGACTTAGGCTGTTTGAAATGGTTACCAGATTTGCTGTCTGCCACAAACTTTAACTTACCAACACCTTTGAAGAGACACATCAAAGTGATTTATAGATGCTTCTAAACAAAGGTCTGCATGATTTTAGATAATGCAAATACCTGTCATCCTAAAATGTATGCTGTCAGTGGAGTCTCCTGCAGTACTAGTCAAAGTTAGCAAAAAGGCTGGGAAAGACAATAGGGGACAATAACCACCTCAGTCACCCCAATATGATCTGCCTGCAGGTATGAGGAGAACAAGGAGGATGGAAGAATTTGGCAGCTGAAGCAGAGCTCTGGGAAACCTATGACACTGAAATAATAGGTGACCACTTACTGTACACACAAGGTTGCAATTCTCTCCCCAGGACTTGTTTGTCTTGGGCAAAGAAATTAGATCTTTTAAAATTATTTATTGCATGTAAAAGCATTTAAGAATGTACTGAACCAAAGACAGTTATTTAAAAATGTCTCAGCCTTCTGATGAAACTTCGGCAAACTACAATCCTTAAAGGAAACTACTCTTTATGCCACTGTAATCCCACTCCAGCCACTTTTTCCTACCTTTATGTCATTGCTTTCATTTGATCAGAGGACTGACTGGGATCTAGAAAACTTCCTGTCACTGTAAGAAGTGTCCTCAGTGACAATGGTGTGTAATTACAGTGGAAGCCAAAGCAATCTCTCTTTCACAAGCATTTCTAAAGTCCAGCCTCCTCTTTTACATGCCCAAGGGTCACAAAAGACTTTAAGGAAAAGTGAAAACTCACAGCTTTGTTAGAATTTGCAAAGAATAAATAGTTTACAAATACAACATACAAACAGCAACCAAAACAAGCAAACAATAAAAAAAAAAAGAGGAGTGTGTATGTGTGTCTTTGTGAGAATGAGAGTCTTTCTGGATGGGATGTGGTACTGTTCACAGAGTATGAGGTTAAGTGCTCAGAGAGCCCTGTGAAGAGTATCTCTAAATATCCTGACAGAATTAGATACATGGATGTTTGCCCATCATCGAAATGCTTTTACAGGAAGATTCGCTATGAAAAGGGAAGCCCAGCCATCTCAAATGTGTTGATGTGTGTAGCTTGCTGTTAAATAATAACAGCAACAGTAATGAAAATGTAGTTAATAATACTAGAATATTCTTTATAATTGTTAATGAAGATTGCTAGTTTTCCGCTGCTAACAGGAGAGTTCTTTGTCTCTGCTGCCAGAAACATATTGCAACTTATAATTAATTAAGAAGCATGCTGGGTGAGGTGGCAACACACATTATAAGTAATGTAATAGTAATAAATAAAGGCTTTGTCAATGGAAAGCTGACAGAAGATTCTGTAAGATGCTGCCAGATATAACTGTTAGATGATGATTACATCTAGATAAGCACAACAGGTTTTCTAAATAGTGTAGAGCAGTACAAGCAGAGAATTTTACCTCTTTTCATCAGTATTGACTACAAAATATGTATGTGTCCTTTCTCCTCAGATCTTCTTTTCTCCCAGAGGCGGTTGCCTGATGAAGGCAATGGAAAGTAATGGTTACAACAGAGGACTTGGAATTTGCTATTTTGGGCTGCATCACTAAATAATTTCCTGACCTTGGCAAAGTCAATCACAGTAGCTATGCATCATTTTCCAACTGTAATATGAGAACAATCACAATTACCAAAAATGTGGTGATGCTTCCGGAGTAAAGGTTTATAAAGCATGTATTATTCACAAAAGGAAATTATCTTGTGATGATGCACTGTTATGATTGAACCTCTGGAAACAGGTCTGGGTAGAAATTAAGAGGTAACGACCTATTTTCTGAAAATATTTATGTTTGCTACTGCCCAGTGCCTTTAAGTCAGAGGGAACTGCAAAAATTACAGGCACAAAATTAACCGCATTTCTGTTTAGAAATGTGTTTCATCATCCTTCTCTGTCTGCAGAGCTGGGAGCACTGCAGTGCCCATTGTTCACATTCCCACCTGAAGTGACTATTTCTGAGCTTACAGAGGGAGCAATGTCATTTAGGGAGATACGTGAACTGTGCTGGTAAGCTTAGTCTAGTTCTTCATGAGGAAAGACATTTATCACTACATTTTCCCCAAGTTTGGTTCCAGCTGCCACCTGTGCTTGTAATATTGGGTTAAGTGAACAGAAAGGGAGACAAATTCCTTCTTAGTTGGATTAATCATCTCAGAAATTGATGGAACCTGGTTCAGATCACCAGAGGTTTTGGTGCATTCTGCTCTGCATGTTGCATTTACTGGAAGACTAGTCTGATCTGCGACTAAGAACAAGAATATTCTTACTACAGATGGTACAATACTGGCTGCCTTAATGTTGTCCTTTCAGATATTTGAGTTCTGTGCCTGAAGTTACGTTTGAAAATGGTGGTGTCTTTAATCATATGTCTTTAGCTAAGTTCCAAACTTATTGCACATACTTGGTTCACTCCCAGCCAAGGGCAGTCTCTCAGTGGCAGCATGAGTCAGATTAACACCACAGCTCTTCTGCCAGTAAGAGATTTCACCTGTTTTAATCTAAGTCCTTGAGGAAGTGATGGGTCCAGCTGCTGAAGAGAAATGCTAGTTCCTAATGTTGGCACCATGCAGAAGAATAAGGACAAATGCTAAAGGTCACTTATTTATTTTTGTTTGAAATTTGGTGATTCCAAGGAAGTCTGTACAAGTTTATGGTTTGGGAATGCATTATTAAATATGCTAGTATGCAAACATTGTTATTCATCATCTGTATTTACAGCCGTCTTTTTTTTTTTTCCTCCCTGTGTATTATTAGAAATTTCTAAATACTTTATGAATAAGTCTGTACTTATATAGGTACAAAGACTATTTTGATAAAGGTCAAAAAACAATTGTTTGTTACTTTAGGCCCATTCCTCCTCCCTGAATACCAGAAAATTCTTCAAGTAAATTATATTGATAGTGTTACTGAAGTACGTGTTTATATCAACAAGAAGGCCAAAAGGTACATGTACTGGAGCAATGCAGCTATTAAACATTAATTTCACTAGGGATTAATCAATGATGAGGAAATTGGTCAACCTCTTCTTTTTAGCCAGAGAGAAACTAATACTTTGTTCTATAGCTCAGTCAATAGGCTAAAATTGTGAACAGCTGTGGAAAGTGTTGAGAGTTAACCTTTTGATCTCAGCTTGAATGCAACAATTGTAATGAAGACCTCAGGCCTAATATTATTATCGATACCACCTCTTGGAGATGGTGATTAGGTTTGATTACATTACTTTTATAAAGAACAAAAAGACAATGTGCTGTATTCAGATTATAAATGATCTATTCAGAAAAATTAAATTATACAGAGCCTTATAATGTGTTCGGCAGAGAGGTATTAAAAATGTGGCTGAATCATTCTGTAACTCTATTGCAAATTTTATAAAGCACTGTGTAATTACACTCTTATTTTGGAATTGCCAAGTGTCTATGAATTAACAAGTGCTGTCAATAAATTTTTGCCTGCTGTGTTTAAGAGCTGCTTTGGTCATCTACTCAGCAAAACCTGAACCTGCTTCTGCATGAAAATATCTCAACGGTTACTTTGGACTGAAATCTTTCAGAATCAGAAAAGAGTTTTTTTCTTTTATCTTTGTGTAGAGGAAGCAACTTTCATTAGCAGTTATTGGAAAGATGTGTGTGCATCAAGGGACTAGCATACCGGTATATCTTAATTTGTTAATTTACTGTAATACGTATCTGCAATATTATAATAAAAATTGTGGATGAGGAAGTAATTTACTTTTAATCTACTTCTGGCTGTTGTGGAATGCCCTATCAAGTATACTGCGTTCATTTAGACTAAGGGTAAAGCTTTTTTGAAATGTACAAGGGACTTTGGGAATGTTAAGTCAATTTTTAGGGAGGATTTAAATGGTTAGGATTTTCATTGGCTTTGTGTGGGGCCATAGTTTTATCAGCCAGAATAGACAAATCAATTATTTGCTTGTTTATCAACTCAGTGTTTTGGTCATTTCCACCCCATTTACAGTGAAAATGCAATATTGATCACTTGGTGATAAAGCTGTTCCAGTGGAACAGTCTGCTATAATGATGCCAGTAAAAAGAATTAAAAAAATCTACTAGAAAAGACACAGCTTCTAGAAAATCCCTTGAAAAAACTGGAACACAATGAAGATTTCCTTATTCCAAAGGATGTTTTGAGGAATTGAACAATTACAGACTTTAGAAATACTAACATACAGGGATTGGCATTGTTGTGAAATGGGTAGGTCCCATTTAAGTCGAGTGCAAATGCAATCTGGTATGTAGTATCGCCCATGTTATCTCATTCGCTCCAGGTACTAAGTGCATTTACACTTACGCCACTGGATTTTTAATACACACGCTTATCTGGCTTTTTACAGGGCTGACAGCTGTGACCAAACTTATTTTTAGTCAGAGTTTTAAGGATTTGCTGCATCCATGTAAAGTAAAATCAAAGCAGCTGGCTGAGAGCTAGTAAAAGAAGCTAGAATCAAAGCAAAGCCTTTCTGCAGTAGACACAGAGTGCACTTGTCCCAGAATGGAACTGTTGAGCTGTTCTGCCTTTATCAACACTGCCTGAGCTAGGGAGACAGATCTCCTGGCAAAATCTAAGAAACTTTTCTTCACGGTTTTTCATAATGTGACTTTTTACCTGTGTATACCCATGGTATTTTATGTATGTATTAAAAGTGCTGTACTTAGAAAATTCCAAAAGAAGTAATTGAAAAAAATATGTAAGAATAAAGGGTAAAATTGCAATCTACTGTTTAATGGAAAGGGATTGTAATATATTTAAAGGGGAATAGGGGCTGATAAATCAGAAGTCTAAGGAAAAGAATGGTTTCACATTTGAGCTTGTTACTGTAGAGCAAAAGGCTAAATATATAAATATATATAATGTTATAAATTATTATATAATTATAGAGAGATATATTATATAACTTAATAATTATAAATTATATACATTTATAAAGTATTATAAATTTTATAAATCTGTAATAATAAAAAATTAATAAATCTTAAAATACTCATTCAAGCTATTCAAAGTAGTTCTGGAAATGCTCCACTGGAAAAAAAAAAAACATGAATATATACAAAGTGAGAAATGCAGGTTTAGAGTCACCCAGATCAAGTTGGGTGGAGGTGGAATAGGTCTTTCTCGCAGGTGAAAGCATTATTTCTTATCTATTTTAAATAAAGAGAGGTATCTTTGTTACTGGTTTAAAAGAGAACCACCTCCAGAAACATCATTCATTCATGACAAGCAGCTTGAGGTAGTGCTCCCTGCTGTGAGTGCTCAGCAACCTCAGACAAATGTCCAACTTTTTTTTTTTCTCCTATGGGTTCTATTTGAAGCCCTAGGAAACCTATATGTAAACATGCTAGGCTTCCAAGCCCCAAATGGTTTAAGTGTGAATTTAATAAGGAGCTAGTTAGCTCCTTAGAATGGGATATGTTACATTTCTGGGACATGGAAGTCAGAAGAAAGATGATTGCAGCTAGGATTTTTACAGTAAACTTTTCCATATAAATAACTCAGTTCTTTCTAAAGGATTCTTTACACACCTTAATTTCCTTATTGTCTGTATCAACTCACCTTTATACATGAAACACTTGTAGTTCATAGCTGACCTCATAACCTAGTGCTCTGTGTATAAGTACTGATGGCTTCATCTCCATACCAGGTTCCTAAGCCTTTCCAGTCTGGGACAGCGGGAAGGTACTGTCAGCAGAGACAGCAGCTTTGTTTCTTCTGCAGTAGCCTTCCTGCTGGATCACTTCAGGTAATCAATACCTGGATTATATCCTCCTTTGCCTGATTGCAAACTCATGTCACCCAAACAGATTTACACTTGGTGGGCACAGCAGTGCCTCAATCTTTCCTATTGTTGTTTCAGGTTGCATTTCAAGGGAGCTTCTCACATTATCCGTGAATGAGGGGAAAGTATAGGTTGCAGCTGCTCAATTGTGGCAAAACTGATGCATTGGTAGACTTGTCCAGAGGGAGAGATTTAGGTATTGGAAATTTTAACATTACAATGAGCCCCGGCTGAGGGCTTTGGGAATGTTTGTTTTGGATTTAAATGACTATGTAATATGTGGCTCTGCCTTAAGGGAAGTGCCAAAGGCCAGATGGAGCTCCAATGGCAAAACAGGGAACATAAGCCAAATTTTAGCAAAGCATACTCTTTCCCAGAGATATTTAGTTCCAGAACTTTCTCGTAGTCTGGTAATACACCCTCCTGTACTGTATCACATAAAACTCAGCAAGGAAGCAGATAGAGAGTCAATACTTCCTGGATTGTGAGATCTTCCTGAAACTAAAATCCTGAAATATTAGTTCTATAATGTTTAATTATGATAGCATTAGGAAAAAAAAAAAAGTTTAAATTGACAATCATTCAAACTACAAAACTACGCAGCATGGTTACCTGCTATTTTGTCATTGTGGAACAATTTTGATGTCTTTTTTATGCTGTTTCTTATATCCTGATGGGAAGCATGTTGGCAAAGATCCAGTCAAGCCATTTCACAATGCCATTTTCATAGCTCTGAACAAATTTTTCCAACAAATGCAGATACATCCTCATCTAGGTTATTAAATTAGTCTCCCCAAAAGGATCAATGAAAAGAAATACAAGTCCATAATCAGAATTTATGAAATTTATAATCCTTTTAACTGCAATAACAATCTTTTAGAAACTACATCTATTCAAGACTGCAGGGAGAGTAGGGCAGGCATAGGCATATGCATGTGCATGAGGGCTTCGATATTTTCTAGTAGGCTTTCCAGTACACTGAAAAAAAGTACTAGTAGTTTAGGGAAATCGGCAACCTGTGGGGATAAAAATGTCATGAACTAATTATCTTTTAATTATTTATCTAGCCTACACATTCGGTCCTCCAGATAGTTTTTATTGTAACACCCCTTGGAATTAAAATGATAACAATTTTGGAGAAGTGCAGATAGACATCACTGAGAGTAGACAGAGTTAACTTACCTTAGCTGGCTAAATCCAAATTTTGGATCCTTCAAATCTTTGCTTGTCTAACTTACTGAAGGATGTGCAATAATTGAAGGTATTTGTGTTTCCTAAAATATAGCTTTTACAATAACAAATGTCCTTTTCCAGCAGAGTACCTCAGTCTTGATGTTGCTGAGGCTAAACCACAAAAATAAGCTGTATTAGTCTGAGGGAGACACATATCTAAGGTATTTTTCCACAAACCTGGTTTCTCTTACTAATTCTTTTACCATTACCTGCTTGCCATGTTTTAAGTCCAGTCAGCCACGTACTACATAGCTCACTCACTCACTCACTCCCCCCTTCTTCTTCCCCTCCTGTCCCAGGGGGATGGAGAGCAGAATTGAAAGAATGTAACTCCCACAGGTTAAGATAAAAATAGTCCAGTAACTAAGGTATAACATAAACCACCACTGGTGCCACCAATAACAGTAACAAGAAGGGAAATACAAGGGAAGAGAATACAAGTAGTCATCACCTATACCCAGCCTGACTGAGCAGTGAACTCCCTCTTCTGGGTCCCTGCCCCTAGTTTTTTCATCCAGGCCATGGCATGCTGAGGTATGGAATATCTCTTTGGTTAGTTTGGGTCAGGTGTCCTGTCTCTGCTTCCTCCCAGCTTCCCTGGCAAAGCATGAGGCTCAGAAAGTCCTTGGTCAGACTAAACATTACTACAAGTAAAAATATTGGCATTATCAGCACTGTTCCCAGGCTAAAAGACAAAACCAACACTGCACAAGCTACTAAGATGGAGAAAAAATGACTGCTACTGCTGAACCCAGGACACTGCTCTAAGCAGAAGAGGGTTGAGTGAGTGACTTCTGATCTGACTTTGCCTTAAATAATGATCTTACATGGGATCATTCCTTGTGAGCCGAATTAGCTAAATCCCCCATCCATTCTTTATCTTCTACTTCACAATTAGGAGCTAGTTCACTGAAGGAATCCAGTGCTGTCATTAAAATATAATATATAAAATAATAAACCCAAATGCAAATGAAAAATAAAACTTTTTCCTTGTCATACTTGATCCAAAATGTTAAATAAAGCATGCTAATAGCTCCCAGCAAAGGAAGAGAAATGCACAAGGGTCAGAGGCTAAACAATTTCAGTGACTAGATTTTAAGATAGTACTGATCTTTCACAATCCACACGACAGGAAATTTTCAATACATTAACTGCTTCAGTAGATTCTCACTTTGATTGTAACTATCAGTATAGACTATTTTCTTTTATTCCAACACATGATTTCAGTTGAGACAAATATTTGAATAATTTTGCCTTAGATAAAAGTAAAATTACTTGATAATCTAAGAAAAAAAAAAAAGAAAAGCCAAAAAGCAAAACCCCAAACCAACATATTGCAGCAATTTAAAAAGCATTTGATATAATGATTTTGTACTCTGCCACAAGGATTATTTAGATTATAATATGCTTTTTAATACTGCAAAGTAAGTAGCTCTTATGCTACAAAGATACACAAAGCTATACAAAGGATATAAAGAGGCATCCAGAACAGGAAGTTGGCTAGTTAGATGTTGCACAGCAGCCTCAGTTTAATGAGCAATAGAACCTACTCTAGAACTTACGAACCCCGCTCAGTGAGCTGATCATCGACAGGCAAAAAAAAATACCCAAATATGTCTTACCTGTGTCAGTGAACCCCCAGAAACTGGAGAAGCTTTCACAGAAGCAAGCAGCGTCAACAAAGTGACTGAAAAAGTTTTTGACACTGTGTATGTCTCCATTTTCTCCCTGTCACTGAGAGCAGATCTGATAGGTATGAGCTCCTTTCTGAGAGTTGCATCAGGTCAGATGACAGTTAGAAACAAATCTTTTCCTGGCATATCTTATTCTCATAAAAAATAGACAACTACAAAATCAACAAAAAGGTAGTTTTCAGCATCTAAATATGTAAACTGTCAGGTGAAGAGTGTACATGATTGCTCACAATAATGACATCTGCTAATATTTTTTTTCAATCTTATGTATTCACACAGGAAAAAACAAACTTTTGGTACAGTTCATTGTTAAAACTAAGTATCACTGCTCTGTAGACATATATTCCATTCATTATTCCTTTCCCAAATACCTTAAAACATTATTACTAAGCATTAATGACAAAAGCTTATAGACTAAATGTCAAAGTAACTAATGTCAGTAATGTAATAATGTATAATTTGCTATTGTTTGTGCATTCTTGAAAATTTTAGGTTGCTTAAGATTAACTCACATTAAAATTGCATGCAATACCTTTTATTTTTTTTTTTTTTTTTTTCAGTAATCTAAAAAGCACTGCATTTTGATTAGAACCAAAGTAATTCACTGTTAACTGAATGGGAGGTTTCACTTATGTTAATATATTAATGTATTTTCTTCTGTCCCAAATGTCATCTCTTGACATTAATTATGCTGCCAGAGGGTACCTCACTGTTTTTACTACTTAACTAGTGATCTGTTCTGCTTTAATTTTTCCTGTCTCTGTAGCTGGGCTTATGACATTTGACTTGAATTGTTGATCTGTTCAAACTGAAAAACAAATAATAAGTCCTTAGTTTCTTCTCAAATGACTTCATGCTTATTTCCTAAATTTATAAAGGGAGTCTTAACATGAAAGTAAACATTATTAAAACCAAACCATTTTTGCTTGACTTTATCTGGCTGTTGCATTCATTCAATTGACACATTTAAAAAGTGAGAATTAGCAATGCACTGCCCTCATCTTTTTCATAAGACTTTTTTCTCAAGTGTCTTTCAGCTTGCCATAACAAAAAAAAAAGTGTGGTCAATGTACAGGTTTTTTTCTGAGCTTCAGCAGTATAGAAGTAATATGAATAATAATAAACATTATTCATTAATAATATTGCAATTCTTGTGGGAATAAAGTTATATAACTGGAAATTTAGAAAAAAAATCTAACTGATAAAACAATGTAATGTTTATCCAATAGGAATAAGTATTATTTTAATGTATCAGAAACATAAGGAATATTCATAATATTCTGAAACTTTCTAGCATCTATTTTGAACACAAAGAGAATTGAGACACAGTCCCTTCCTATCTGATGACAGTGATTATGAACTCTTATGAAAAAGTACTACAAAAGCAGTCATAAAAATAAACATTAAATATTTTTAATAATTTCACCTCAGTAAAAAACAATCCAAAGGATTTTTCATATAAATGATATTAAATAAAATTTAACTAAAAAGCTTAGAAAAGAGACATTGCAAAGCAGAGACATTGCAAAGCCAAGGGAGAAATTTAGTACTTTGTCAGAACTAAAAACATTAAAAGAAATTACTAGACTTATAGTTTGGTTTGCTTGAAATTTAAGCTGGGCAAATAATGCAGACTGATACTTGCTGTAAATCTAATAACTGGAGTTGAGCTACAGATAGTCTCTTTTAGAAGAAATACCTAGCATTTGTTCTGAACAGTATTGAATGCAACAAAATTCATTATAATCCTTTCAAATTATATTGGTGACTGTTTTTTCTTCCTACATATGAATCTGAATTCTCATCTGAATTTAGCTGGTAGCAGCTTCCATGTTTTGTCTCTTTTTACATTTGTCTATTAGGCTGAAAAACCCCAAAATTAATTTCCTAATTATGAAACCTGCTTTTCTGAAATGAAATCTGTGACACATCTCTGTATATGATCTAGAAGGAAAGTTACCACAGGTACTCAACACCTAGCTGTGATGGGCTGAAGGAAGAAATTCACCCTGTGTTGCACATGTATTAGTTAATCTGTCACCTTTGAATTACTTTTTGGCCTTGACTGGCCTTCAAATGCAAAAGTCTTTATCTCATTTCATCATTTTTTAGGTTTCTTGCTTGCAAGAATGGGACATTCTGTCCTGTGTACTTGGCTCATGCTCTTCATTCCTACATTCTGACCTTACATTTGTTCCATCAAAATAGATGTCTGTGCAGTTTCCCATGGAAACAGAATCAATATATGTATTGTCTTTAGCAACCACTTCTCATTTTTACTGAGAAAACTCCTTTAAAAAAAAAAAAAATTTTTTTTTTTTTTTTTTTTTTTTTTTTGTCAGAAGCTACTGTTAAAATATGAAGAAATGTAGCCAAGAGTAAATTCAACACAGTAATAACTAACTATATTGATGTTGGCTAATAACCTACATTTCCCTTCTTAGAGTACTATCCTGTCTTAAATCCAAGCAACTAATAACATAGGATATTATTTGTATGGCTTTAAAAGTATCAGGAGTTCATTACTGTGTTGATGCTGTGCCAGGCTGAGATTGCTAAGACTGTAGTTGCATGAAAATAAAGCTCTGACAGAAAAGCACAGCTTATCACTTCATGAAGGTCTTGCAAGTGGTGGTCTGAAGTCTGGTTAAGTTGTATAATCTCTAAAATGCAAAAGATCCTGGTAGGTAAACCTTTCTGTAAGTCTTCAGAATAGTGAAATACTTCAGGTGTTTCCTTACTCGTGATAAGCAGTGAGCATTTCTCATTGGAAAATTGAAAATTATTTTAGAGTCTAGATTTGAGCTTTTTCATCTCGGGCAGACAGTTTATAGCAAACCTTATTCACAGCAGGAAAAACTGTGAAGAAACTGTGAAGATAGCCATATTCTCACTGAATCCAACACAGGAATTAGGAGTTTGGTATGGTTTGGTATTAGGTAGGGGTATCTTTTTTGCCATTGAAAAAACTTTACAGAAAAGACTGTGTAAACACGTGTCCACAACCAAATCAATTTAGTATTTGCATACTTTCACTTCATGTGATATTGTTGAATAATTTATCAAGTTTTTCACTTATTTTGGTGGTAACACAGGTATGTTTGTCCCAAACAGTATTTTTGTTTTAAAAACCTTGATTAGAATCCATGTATCTACTGTCTGAACCCCACTATAATAATTTAAATGGAGATGAAACTGAAATACTGGAAGATTTTAGCTCCTCTAATGGGGAAACTCAAAGGTATTCTGAATGAACACCACTAGGAGAAACCGAATCTTAGAACAGTATAGTTTTCGGCAGATAAAGCTAAGTAATACCCCTTGGATGGCTTGTATCCAGGCATGCATTCATCAGTTTAATGGAAAAAAATGCAATATATGATCTCATGAGTTAACAATCCATCCTCTTTCCCACAGCAGCTGAGGTTGCTGTCAACCAGATCATGCGTGATGGAGTTATCATGTCTCCTTGCACCACTCTGTCATTCAGGCACAAAGCAATGAACTGGCTAGTAGAAATAATAAAAATGTTTCTGTGCAAATACAAGTGCAATAACATTTCAGTTTATTTATGTGACTGACAGCAAACAGATATTGTCAGGCTGAGTGCTCATGCTGGTACTATGTTGCTGATGCTTGTTCACTGCCAGGTTCATGTCAGCCAGTTAATTTCTTCCACACGTTTCCATTTCTGTCTCTCAAAAGCTTTCTTGTATAACAAAGAGAGCTTTGTTAAGAGATGTCACTGGAATAAAAGTCAGAAAATAAATGGGCACACTTGTATAAAGTGGTCTTCTCAGTCACGTTTATGACAAAGATAGATCTATATATACAAATAATCACTTATTTTTAAAAGGACAGACTAAATTTAAAAAAAAAATAGACTGTAGTGACAATGGATAATGCATATACATGGAAAACTTTATAGCCAAAGATTTTTATCTGACAAAGCAAACTCACTGTGGTCACTGTGATCTCATCCCTCAACCAGAAACATATCCCCTTTGAGCAGAAAATAACAGTAATTTAGGGGGGTACATCAGTATGCCACAATTCAGTGCAACAATGAATGGAAGTACTGTATACAATGATACTTCAGGGGAAATTTTAATTAAAAAAAAAATGGAATCTGATCAGGAAAATGGAATCTAAAAGAATTTAATATTTTTGTTCTGAGGAAATAAAAAAAAAAGCAAAATAAAAGTTCTCAGTAATTTCAATATTTAAGGAGAAAATAACAACATCATTATGTTATTATAAGGTCCCAAAGGATGCAAATTAATGGTTCTGTTAGGTTCAATGCATCTGAAATCAGGCATGCATCCAAATGATTTGCACCATTAGGTCTACAGATCCAGATCACTGAATCTTAACTGAGGCAGGACAGCACTTCCACTGCTGATGGCAGAATGCGTGCCATGTAGGAGTCTCATTTGCTGCTGGACTCCAGTAGTTAAACAGAAGGTAGAGTGTCTGTTTCTCTGTGGCAAAAATTTCAAGTTTTCCTTCATAATGGCTAGTGACTACAGGATTTGCTGATTTTGCATCTGTGTTTTTTTCTGATAACTATGACTTATACTGGCTCAGTGATAATGGAGAATTGTCTACAGTCATGTCAACACTTTGAGCAAATCTCTATGTTAGCTATGTCCCTCACCCTTTCTCACAAAACATGAAGGCAAATTTCTCCCATCTCTTGCTGAGAATCTTTCTGGAGATTTTTCTTGTATATGCTTCTCCTTTTTAAAGCCTGAATCCTCCAGATGTACAATTATGAGACTTTATGTAGAAGAAAATTATAATCAATCCTAAATATTTCTCCAGTCATTGATTTCAAGACTCCCATCCAAACCACAAAAATTCAGTACTTCAATCAGTTACAACATATGAAGTCCATTGATTTTTCTCTTTAGCATTAGTTCCTTTCCTAAGCATTTTAATTACAGTATTTACACATTGTCACAGACTGTCATCTAATTATTTCTGCCTTGAGCCTTCCTAGTTTTCAAAATCTACCTTATTTTTTAATTTAGTTAAAATCGTAATTTTAAAATGAAGATTCATTTTATTTTCCATGCTATTTCCATGCAATGCACATTGTGAAAATTAATGACATTTTAAAGTTCTTAACAAAGTAAAAACAATTCCTCTTCCTCCTATAAGATCTATGGCCAGCAAAACAAACTTAACCCTGTTAATTTTGCTACAAGGAAGTAAGAAATTACCTGAAATTATACAGTTTAAATAACAGAGATCCTTCCAAACTGTGTTAGTGGCCAACATATATTTTTTTTTTTTAAAGAGCATTATGCTGTTATTAAATTACATACACTATTACATTACAGTGTCACAGTTAAGGACTATGTTGCCTCTGCACACCTGGAGCACCAATATGTGTGTAAAGATACAAAATAGTAATGAAAAGGGCATTTTTGAACTATCCAGTAAAATCTTGGTTCCTGCATTGCACCACTGGTAAAACCTCCACACAAAATAAAGGAAGATAAGTTTGAAGGAATGACAGAAGGCAAAATAGAAAAAATATTTCAGTTGTCCAGAAATGTTTATTAGTAATAAAATAATCTGTATTTCTCTTGGAAGTAGCCACAACTTTTAGTACTGAAAAAGGACAGGTAAAAAACTATTCTTTTATCAAAATTTTCAAGCTTTTCTGATCACTGCTCCTATTTCATGGCTAGAAAGGTTTGTATTTTCTGCATGATGCTTATCAGAGAGCAAAGGGTTTGACATTTTTAATTCCATGAAACCAGAAAATTTTGGTATAGTTTTGTTGCCTGTAGTTGATGTTTATAACACCACCAAGCAAGTTAGCTGGTGGTAAGAGGGAAATTTCTTCCTTCATGGAGTTGCATGATCATCACTAAAAACAAATATAACCTCTAAGCATCTAGAAGGTAGTCCTACTTCTTTAGTCTAACCACACCGGACTCCTTGGATTCTCTAGGTTTTGTTAGGTTTACTTTCAAGAACAAGAAATTATTCTGTAGGCCACTGAATCCAAGCAGGTCTGAAAACTGTCTTCCTATAGTGTGACCTTGCCTAAGGAACAGTGCAAAGCCATCAGTCAGGTCTGTTTCACCCACATTTGCTGGTGTGACAAAAGAACACGGCTATAGGGTAGCTGCTGTGGAACTTGCCCAAAAAGAGCTTCTTAGCTGTGTGCAGTTCCTGATCACAGTAATATCTATTTGATGCAGGATCTTCCTGCAAAGTGAATTTACCTGGAGAAATTTAATAGAGTTGTGATGACCACTCTGTGAAATTGACATTGGAAAGATTAATGGGGTAATTCTTAGACATCATTACTGACAGGAACATAGTATTAGGCAAATTAAAGCGAAGCCCCTGGTGTTTAAGGTTCCAGGAAGCACAGATGTAAACAGAAGATTTCTTGCACTGGGGCAGTTTAAATGTCTCAATTATGCTTGTATTTCTATTACAGCAACTCTCTGAGAAATGTGATTCCCAGACATTTGGCCACACTTATGAGGACATCTTTATCTTGGCAGCTAGAAAACATCTGAAATGTCCGTTTTGATATAATGAGTAGGGATACATTTCTAATGGGATGCAATACTCATAACACATGAGAGGAAAAAATTTCGAGAAGCTTGATGTGAGTTTTTGTAATATTAATAATAAGAGAAAGAGAAATACAAAAAGCTGCTTTTTTTTTTTTTTTTTACATGATTCTAATTCTTTTGCAAGTATTTTATTTGATTTGTGAACATTTTTTGGAATGTTTCACAAAACTCCCAGCGAATAGCAATGGTACGGTTAATCCATAAGTAAATTACATGCTTTTCCTCACTTCCTTACAATGGGTCTTTAATTCTCAGTTGGTTTTCCTTTTCATGACTGTTCAGATTTGGCAGAACATACACTAACTTCCACCCCTCCCTTATGCATCTGCTGAATCTTTTGACTTTGTCAAGATTCACTTTCAAATTGAAGTTAAAATAAATTAAATCCATCAGTTAGAGATCTGCATCTATCCAGCTCAGGTTTTATTTTGGCATCAGTAGAGACCCCATATTGGCCCTTGTCACAGTTCAAGCCAGATCTGGTCTGAAATGGAGATGTGGGGTGGAGAGGGAAGGTGCATGGAGGCGGGGACCAGGACAGGGTGGCTGGTTCATCACACTATATGGGTCCTGGCATGTACTGTGAGAACCCCCACCATATGAGATTAGCAGAAGTATGTGAGCTAGAGTAAGTGCAAGATATACTACACATATAAGGAATACTTGACTTTTACCACGGCTTCCATTGCCCTCATGTCAAACATAACACTTCTAATGCCAATACCATTGTAGATTGTAGAACTACCCTTACATTCAATAAGAGTTGGAAGAAGGCCTCACTTTTTTAGTTTTGCTTACTACATTATTGAAGGCAAGTTTTCAGCTAGAATGCCTTTCTAAAGGCCTCAGTCATTAAAGAAGTAGATTATCAATTTAATTTAGCTTTTAAGACCACTTTAAGCCTTTAAGACTGACATTTATTTTGGGATAGAACAAGCTATCCTTTTCAGGGTCAGTAGCCTAGAGACCTGTCCAAGGGAAAACACCTAACTTGAATACTTCCAGTCATTGCTTTGGTGAGAAAAGGAAAAACATATTTCCTCCAAGACTAGTTTTCCTTCTTCAAGACGTTTCTGAAGAAGTCGATGTGACTTCCGTTGTGAACTTCAATGGATAATAACTCAGATAATGATTGAGGATTTAATCTTCATTTTGCTGCAATATGGAGATTAAGGAAGTTGTTAAAAATACCCTAAAAACTATAAAGGTATTTAGAAATATTGCCTATTGTGTTGAGTTGACCTCAGGTAGCAGCTAAACATTGCACAGGTACTCATCTCCACCTACAGGATGGTGGACAGAATAAGAAGAGCAAAAGTAAAAAAAATTAATGGGCTGAGATAAAGGCAGATCAGTAAGTGAAGAAAAATAACTAACTTTTTCATTGCTACACGTTTTGAACTTAAAACAAAAGATGCAACAGACTGAAAGACAGCAACCTCATTTTGCAGTTGTCATGGTTTAAGCCCAGCCAGTAGCTCAGAACCACACAGCAGCTCACTCACTGCCCCCTTTCTTCCTCCCCCTGCTCACTGAGGGATGGGGAAGAGAATCAGAAGACTGTAACTCCCATGGGTTGAGATAAGAACAGTCCAGTAACTAAGGCATAACACAAAACCACTACTGCTACCACCAGTAATAATAATGATAAGGGAAATAACAAGGGAAGAGAATACAACCGCTCAACACCCACCAGCCGATACCCAGCCTGACCAGAGCAATGGTCTAGCCCTTCCAGCTAACATCCTCCAGTTTATATAGTGGGCATGATTCGCTGTGGTATGGAATACCCCTTTGACTAGTTTGGGCCAGGTGTCCTGTCTCTGCTTCCTCCCAGCTTCCCCTCCTTCCTGGCAGAACATGAGACTCAGAAAGTCCTTGGTCAGACTAAGCATTACTGAGCAGCAGCTAAAAACACTGGTGTTATCAGCGTTGTTCCCAGGCTGAAAGTAAAAACCACAGCACTGTACCAGCTCCTAAGAAGGAGAAAAATACCTACTACTGCTGAATCCAGGACATAGTCTTACAATCTTTTCATATGCACGTCATTTCATTTTGATTTGGAAATCTATATAGTTAATTACAAGACTGGGAGGGAACCTGATTTCCTCTTTCTGTGGACATGTACTAGGCCTATACTAGCCTATTTGAGTCTTTCTTCATGGGAAAGGAAAAGAGCACTGCTATTTCCTTTGAAACCAAACTATTTCAAAAATTATATAATTCAAAAGTTTTCTTTCAGTAGAAGAGAATTAACAAGTTTTGATGTGATGTTTAAAAATTTATAAAGGAAAAGGGTTGTATCAATATGGGTGACAGAAAATTATTTACCTAAAAACATCAACATAGAATTTTTAGCATGATTTTTAGAATATTTGCAACATTCCATGTATCTCCTCATCCCTTAAGAAATTATTCAGAATCAACAAAATTCTATAAACTTTCTCCTGTGAATGACCTTTGAGATTAGCTTTTGATCAATTTCTACCTCAAAGACATTTTGTATTTTACAGAGATTAAAAAAGTCAAGTTACTTCCCCCTCCCAAAAAACAAAGCCAAAGCATTTCTACTATGCAGCATTTTATTTTTAGGGATCCATATGAATAGGCTGATTTGCACAAGTGCTGCACACTCAGCATTATCTGTCTGTGGCAATTGGGTACTTGATGCTTTTTAGAAATCACAAGAGGATCCATTGAAAAGTAATACTGAAGAGGAAGAAAACACAGGATATTTCTATGTGAACATCATGCCCTTGTGATAAGCTTATCATCAAATTTGTCAGTTCTGCTGTGCTACATAACACTTTTCTCCATTTGCTATGCAAAAAAGATTCAATTAAGGGTTCATGAATTAGTTTAAATAGTGTTAATTTGAACATCTGAATCTAAAAGAAGGAACATTCTTTTCTTTAGAAATTGTTAGCTGAAATATTGCTGTGTTATGCTATTCAGTTTGAAACAGAAGACTGTATTGTAACTGTACCAATTTATTGTAAAATACATTCTAAAACATCCAAATTTTGATATTTATAACAATTAAACTGTTTCTTGGTGTTCTGAGAAAATAAAATATTCTCCAGTGTTGGAAGAAGGGATTGTTGTATATTTCACTTATTCCTTTCCTAGTGTCTTTTACAGGCAGATGGAATAAATACCATAAATTTGTCCTGTTCACCCTTAATATCAAATGGCACTGCTGCTGAAATACCATACAGGTCAGCAAATTATCTGTCAGCCTCTTATGCTTGGACTGAAATGGTTCACATTTAACCTGTGCGTAGAAAGCCTTTGTAATGAGGGTTCTATAAAGCCAATGACAAACGCTGCGGAAAAAGCTGCACAGATTGACTAAGGACAGTGAGAGACTTAGATGTTTATTTCCCAGTATTGGGTTCTTTGGGGATAGATGTGTGAAAGGCATTAAGAGACTGTTACACAGATCTTTCTGTAGCTGTTGTAATTGTCTATCACACGGTAATAAATTAAGATCAGAGACTAGACTCCGATTCAACATTCACCAACATGGATTTAGAGCAAGTCCAGGGCAGTCAATGGATTCCCAAAAGATTTGTAACAGTGTAAGAGAAAAAAATGCATGTGGGTAAGGACCTTTCAGTGCACTGTGACAGAATACAAGGTTCAGCTACTTTCCTTGAGGATTCATTTTCTTTCAGACTGTCCCTTCACCCTGTAACATTTGCATTACTGATTCCTATCCTGCTCTTCAGGGGGCATGAAAATTCCTAACTGCTAATCTCCTTGTTCAGTTTTTATAGATTACTTTGATGTTCAAAATAAATCTCATTATGCTGCTGATCAAAGAGGGCAATTCCTCTCACCAAAACAGTATAATAAGCCAATTAGCATTTCACTTGGAATATTGCGTGTATTTCTGGTGTCCTCAACATAAAAAGGACATGGAACTGTTGGAACATGTCCAGAGGAGAGCCACGAGGATGATCAAGGGACTGGAACACTTCCTGTATGAAGACAGGCTGAGAAAATCAGGGCTGTTCAGCCTAGAGAAGAGAAGGCTGCATGGAGACCTCGTAGCAGCCTTCCAGTATCTGAAGGGGCCTATAGAGATGCTGGGGAGGGACTCTTCATGAGGGACTGTAGTGAGAGGACAAGGGGTAACAGGTTCTAACATAGACAGGGGAAGTATAGATTGGATGTGAGGAAGAAATTCTTTCCTGTAAGGGTGGTGAGGCACTGGAATGGGCTGCCCAGGGAAGTTGTGAATGCTCCATTGCTGGTGGTGTTCAAGGGCAGTCTGGATATAGCCTTGGGTGTCATGGTTTAATGTGAGGTGTCCCTTCCCCTGGCAGGGGGATTTGAACTAGATGATCTTAAGGTTCTTTCCAACCCTAACTGTTCTATGTTTCTATAATTTTTTTCCTTTTTTTAATTTTTTTTATTTTAATAATTTAATGCAGAGGACATCACCCTAATGTCTCTCTTGTATTTGTAGGTCTTCAGTGAAACTCTAGGCAATAGAGTCAGAATTTTGCTTTACAGTTTCATCAGTACAGTTTCCAATGACCAAAAGATTTAAGTTGGAGACAAATCAATGACTTTATAAAAAATATGAGAGAATGGAATAATATGAAATTAGTTTTTTTTCTTTTTTAACCTCATAAAATAACATCAATATTCAAAAAGCCCTCAGACTTTGGTTCACAAATTAAATGTTTTGGGTTTTTTTCACTCTACCCTTTTTAATTTAAATCTACATAACTTAAGACTTCATTTCATAGATAGTAATTTAAACATTCTGTTCTGAACATTCTAAAAGTATACATTAGTTTATTTTCTTTGAATAAGGGTTGAACAATTTGAACAAATTAACCCATATCCAGTAGTCATTCTTTAGATTGTGACTAGATTTAGACTGTGATTGTGAAATAGTTTTTTTGCTATGATTAGCATTTGGCGAATAAGGTTTTTATCTTAAAATGGATCACAGATGTCACAGATATTGTCATACCTCAAAAAGTTATGATACAGAATATGTCATGGCTATTGTGGACTCTCTGAAAAGAAAGCATATACCTTATATATTGATTAGGTTACCACTTTTCAAAGTTCCTGTATTATCTGCCTTTTTTGTTTTCAGGTTTTGTTAGCAAATCAGTTACACTGAGGTGCAGAAATACATTTTAGACCAAGACCTTATTTCCATAAGCAAACACAAACATCACCAAATCCCACTTATACTGGAATAATGATAGGAAAAGTAAACCACCATGTGAATTAAACTGGTAGCAAAGGACATAAATTAATAAAATATTTTTCACTTTCATTGCATGCTAAGTATTCAACATTTTTTGAAAGCAAGCCCAGTTAGCAATACAGACAGTAAAGAGAGACTATTTAACGTTTATTTAACTTTTAGCTGCCAGATTATGTTAGAGTATGTTGGTTCATATATTAATTACTTATTTCAGGAATTGTTTTTTCTGATATTTGTTTTAAAATTATATTTCATTTTTAAATGGACCTAAACACAATGATAGATATAAATCTACAGCTCCAGAAAGTGACAGAAAAAATGCCAGACTTAATAAAAATCATACTAAGTTGCTATTGTAGCTGTATATCTAAAGCAAAACTAATAGTTTGACTATTTCATCCTAGAATAAAAACTATATGAAGGAAGCCTGATGGTTGAAAGGAGATTGATGATTCATTTGCTACTATTCGCCGCAAAGCATGGCTTGATGTGTCTGGCTTTTCAAAACCCAGATATCCTGCATACATCTCAGCTACATCTGAGTAATAATCTGAGAACCCTTCTGAGCTTGATTGTATTATTAAATATATTTTCTTTCAAATTCATTCTCACAACTTTAGTATCAGATCACTAATAATCTCTATTATATTTGATTTTTAATATACTAACAAATATTTTACTGAATAAATTTACCAGCAGGTATTTCTACAAATGTAAAAATATCAAGTTGTTTATAGACTATTTTAAAGAAAGAATAAAATCAATATTGTACTTGAAAATGGAATTTCCTGACCCTGAAAGGTACTCACAAATAACTCTACAACTAAATCCCAGGAACAAATATATCAGTGAAAACTTTTGGTTTAAAACTGTGGTTCGAGGGTCAAAACTTAACTATCAGATACTTGCTGTGAACTTCATGTGAACAATCCATGTACAGTAACTACTGACAGAAGTGATCTCACAATTCTTTCCTACATATAAAATCCATTTCAGACAACAGTGACTTATTTACAGTCAATTTTTCAACAGAATGAGAATGAATATACAATGGTTTCATAGGTAGGTATTTCTTCATGCTAATCTAAAGTCTGACTGGAATTATAAGCCTAATCAATGAAGCTATATGCAGAATGGAAAATCTGGTTTAAGAGTGTTTACAGACATTAGAATTTGCTATATAAAAAACTAAAATCCTGCAAAATAAAATTCAAAAATAAGTGTTCTCAGATTCATCAAAGGGAAAACTAAGAAAAAACCTCAATCCTCTCCCCCCTCCAAACCAACCCCCCCCGCCCCCCCCCCAAAAAAAAAGGAAAAAACACACTCTTCTGCAAGTTTTATAGTAATACAGTGTATTTTATATTAAGGTATATATTCTGGATACAGTACTGATATACCAAGATTTTGCTACACAGGTAGACTCACAGGGTTGTTTTCTTTGTCTATAAGGGTGGCACTTTGTCTATTTCTTCCTAGTAATACATAGTAATGATACTTGCCAGTGTCACTGTCCTGTGTTCAGCAGTTAACAGTTATTTTTCTACTTCTTAGTAGCTAGTGTAATGCTGTGGTTTTTTGGAATTAATCTGAGATCAATGCTGGTAACACACTGATGTTTTTAGATGTTGCTAAGTAATGCTTGAGCATGAAATCTTCAGGATCTAAATTCTTTAATTTAAAAAAAAAATATGTATCAATAAGAAATATGATAAGAAATACCATTTACAAATGAAAATGAATCTAAAATTGTGTATGCTCCATCGCTGGAAATGTTCAAGGCCAGGTATGGAATAATAAGGAATTAATCTTATATTTGAAATGCAGCATTGTTCACACATAAGGGAAAAACAGACTTTCAGGACCTCTCGGGACAAGATGCAGCCGCACCTGATATACCAGGAATGTGTACTTCACATCGGTTCCCGTGGCAACACAGAAGGAGGGTGGAGCGAGGTGGAGATCTCGTGGCTACACTTTATCCTAACATCAGCAAAAGATAGGAACTAGTTGGTACAAGAAACTAATAAGCTGCATACTTGCTACCCTGAGCCAGCAGCCTGACATCTTTTGACAGAATGCTGTCCTATATGTGAACTTTGCTTCATTATAATGTCATTATAATGCATTTACATGCTAAAATACACTCCCATCTCCAGTGCGATCCCCCTCCAAAATTAGACCAACTTCCTCTGAGCATGTGCTCTGAAATTTTGGTGTCATATACCTTTAAAAGCAAAGCAAGGGAGATTTGCACCAATAATAATAAAGGTATGTATGACTAGAGTCGCTCAAGCTCCACCTCAAAGGTAAAAAATAGTATAAAATGACCCAAGAGAGAGGAGGATATTGGGAAAGATACCATCGTGAACGAGTCGAGGAAGATAAAATCAACAGACTCCTGGGACAGGTCGACGGGCTGGACCTCTCTTCCCCATCCCCCCAGGGATGCCTGTGGGTAAGACTAGCACTGTATCCAGTGCTTCCCTGGGAAAACTTAGAATCTCTATAGAGTTACTTTTCACTTTTACCTTTATATTTTAGAGCCAGGCTGTGTTAACTTTATCAAGCACTTGTATCCATGTAACTATTATTCACATGTGCATTTGCAGACTGTTTATCACCAGCAATCCATAAGAACCTGTACTTGTTCCATCAATAAACTGTACTGTTGCAGTAGCCAATTGCAATCAATAGCCTGTACTATTTTGGTAGCCAATTTTCATTTTCTCACTGAGCACGACCCCATCTCTCACTGTGGCCATGAGGGCTCATGAGCACAATTGGACTGGCAGTGTAGCACTATTGGTGAACCTGAATCAGTAAGGTTCAAAATAGCAAACGAGGCCGGGCTGGTAGTTGCATATTGGAGCCATTCCTGGCCCCTCTAATAAAGCAAGGGGTTTATTTCCCCCCCTTTTAATGCAACACCAGGTTGGACAGAGCCTTGGGTGGCATGATTTAGTGGGAGGTGCCCCTGCCCATGGCAGGGGGTTAGAACTAAATAATCTTCAGTCCTTTCCAACCCTAACTATTCTATGATTCTAAAATAGGCAAGCCATCCTTTGGGGTAATGGCAGTTCTGGTCATAAGGGTACCTTTCATCTTCTGAATCCACAGAAAATATGTGTTAACTGCTCAAAATAACCAACATTGTTCATGAAACACTGATATGGTATGGTGCTGTAACGTACTTCCTGCCATCCAGGATTTTTAGTTTTCTATTATATGTCATGTTGGGTTCCTCATGTTATGCTTACAGCAGAGCCTTCAAAACCAAATGCACAGATGCTTTGAGGGTGTTGAGTACTAATCTTCACTAGCTCTTAGCACTTCTGAGTTGATGATAAGTAGTTGAACAATTTCTGTCAGCTCAGTGGAAAGTTGTGAGGTGCAGCTGTAAGAGCCCTTTCTCTGACCCTGATCATATGGTCAGTGGTCTCCCCATGTAATACATCATTCAGTGAATGAGCAGTCCTCTTACAATTGTGCAATAAGAGTTTCTGTCTGCATTCCTGCCACTTTCTCAGCTCATTCATGACTGTTGACTGGTGAACTACTAATAATGACAAGGCACCTGAACCCTGCAAAATCTCTTCAAGAGTGACGAGATTTTTTCTGGAGATAGATGATATGAACTTTGAAAAAATGGAAATTTCAAGTATTAAAACAAGAATTGGATATAAGTCTCTAGCTTTCACTGCCTGTCCTCAAATTCTGCAAATTAGGTGAGTGAATATGCAGAGAAAGAATAAGCTGCCCTTGTAGCTGTGAAGGTATGCACCTGACTTTCCTATGATGTGGTACTGCACCAGCAGCAGTGAAGGGCTGACTTGACATTGCTATGGGCCAACATGCATTCATGATGTCAGAGGAAGCAAAGCACAGTTTGACATGTTGAAACGACTCATGTAAATACCTTTTTTTTGACTGACAAGGAATAACTTGTCATTTTGTCTATGTTGGGCTTTCTCCAAGATCATGTTCTTTGGAAATGTTCAGGCCTCTCTTGGTTCAGTTCAGGTCCAGTTATCTGCTGCAGCCACAGGCCAGCTTGTTTCTTTTGGGACAGAAATAAAAGATGGATGAAAATATAGATATGTTGTCAGAAATATAGCAGCTCTAATTGACATTGCACAGTATTGAGTAAGTTTCGGGGGGGACTTTGGAAGCTATTCATCCTCTTAAATACAGTGATGAAACTTGCATTTATCAAGTCAAAAGAGGAGATTTTTGAAAAGTCAGCTAGAAATTATAGTCTTCAGTTAGAAATCAAAGGGTTTCAACAGGTTGAAGGAGGTAATCCTGCCCCTCTACTATGCTCTTGCGAGACCTCACTTGGAGTATTGTGTGCAATTCTGGCGTAATCAACATAAAAAGGACTTGGAACTGTTCGAACAAGTCCAGAAGAGGGCCACAAGGATGATTGGGGGACTGGAGCATCTCCTGTATGAAGATAGGATGAGAATGTTGAGGCTGTTCAGCCTGGAGAAGAGAAGGCTGCATGGAGACCTCCTAGAAACTTTCTAGTATCTGAAGAAGGCCTATAGAGATGCTGGGGAGGGACTCTTAGTTAGGGACTGTGTTGATAGGTCAAGGGGTAATGGGTTCAAACTTAAACAGAGGAAGTTTAGATTGGATATATGGAAGAAGTTCTTTTCTGTAAGGATGGTGAGGCACTCACTCAAGTGAAATAAAAACTAATGTTTAATATATCTTTATTTTCATTTAGACTTGAATAATTTCTATTGTTTAACAAAATATCATCTGTCAGGAAAAAAAAAAAAAAAACACAATTTCATTTTTGTACCTCATAAAATGCTTTAATGCTATTTTCCCCTCATTTTTTCAGAAAATGTTTCTTTTGTTGATTCTTAAAAGTATATTTATTAGTTTTTAAATACCACTTATCCTAGCTATATAAAGGATATCTCCAATTTCTGTTACATGCTTGTATTTTATATACTGTGAATGTTACTGTTGTAGAGTAATAGTTACCAAAGGCTCATATTGATTAAACTCATTGCATTTACTAATTTTACACAGATCTCAAATGGAACAGTACACTTCTTAGCCATTTCTAATTCAGCAGAACACTGACACCAAAGATTAAGATGTACATTTCAATTTAAGATTAACAGGGATATACCCACTAAATTTACTAGGAAAATTTACTGGCCGTGGGTAGTTATAGGTAGTTATAGAAAGAATCTTGCCCATGGGAATAATCCTTTGATTTAATGAGACCAGTTATGACATCCATAACGTTTAAAGTCATTTCTTTAAAGTCAATACCCAAAAATGGGATGGTACTGTATACGTGTCACAGGCTTGCACTGTAGCAGGCTCACAACAAGCTCTGATGTAGCTACTTATGCAAGACAAAACCAGCCACTGCAGTAACTGAAGTCAACAAAACAAAATGTATGAGTATTTTGAATGTGACTTTAAAATTTTGGTTCAGTCTTATATAAACCATCTTCAAGTATAATTTTATTAACATTTCCTTTTGGGACAGTATTATACAGGAGTGTACTTGGTGGCAGAATTTAGCTGCTTAATTTGGCAGTTCCTGTTAGTCTTTGATTTTCAAAGACTGACTTTACTTCTTTTGAAGGGAGACTACTAGAGCACCCAAGTGCAAATTTATGGTGACATAAAATTACAAATGGCTTGATAATAAGAAATAAATTCACACTGATCATCTACAAATTTTCTTTAAAGTAATATAAATTGTGCCAAATAGCTTATGATCAGCCTTTTTCACTATATGTTAGAAAGCAGAATTTACAAGCAAACCTGCAATAAGAGTATGGTACTGAGATAAAAGGAAGGCTTTTTTGTTTTAATTAAAAAATTGATAGTACTTCATGTTCTGAGTTGTTATAGTACAACACATTTTATACAAAGAGGATGAGGAAATTGGCAGAATAATTTTTTGTGCCCATGCGCTTGACTGGCTAGTGCTGAGTAGACACTGAAGTCTAAAGGTGCTAAGGCTAATCAGCATTTTATAAGATATACCTTTCATCTTTTTCTCAGCTATGTATAGTGGGATTTTTTTTTTTTTTATCTTATCTTCCTGAATAGTTCTTACAAAAGGATTAGGTGCATCAGTTTACATGCTCAATAAACAGTCAGCAACTGCTGAGTTGAGGTTACATTGATACATATACAAAGTTTATGCCTTTTCTCCTTGCATTTGATCTTTGTAATGCAAGCAGCCTGATATTATCTAATAAATCTTATGCAAGACCCTCACCACACAGCTTTAGCTTTAATTTACTAGATTATAAATTGCTCTAACCTCTCTGCTATGTGTAACATTTTGCAGCCATAAATTATTTGGTAGCAATTATCCCTTAAAATGTAACGAGTGATTGTTTTCTGCATACTGAATTCAGAACAATTTTGAAACTGAGAAGAAAGGTACTTGAACAGCTTAGTGCTCTGTGGGTCTTTTCTCATCGGAAAATTACATTTGTGCATTTTGATTAAATAATTACAACTCTATATATTTCATGTGTGATAAGACGCATATTCTTCCTCCCTAAGCTGTCCATAGGCCCCAGTGAAACTCGCTTAAATAGACTGGAGTGCTACTGTTGTAATTATTATTACAGTTGCTCTTATTTGTAGCCTTAAAGGATGTTTTTCCAGTTGATATACCAAATAAGAGCATAATGATGAAAAATGAGCCAGGCAGTAACTTTTCTACTGGACATAGGACCACTGGCATCAAAAAAAGACAAGAAAGTATTCATATTTTGGATGTCATTTGCTTTTTATATACTTCACCACCTTTTAATATGTCTGTGAGATAGGTATACAACAAATATTCTGGAATGTTTGGATTAAAAAAAAGAATTTTAAAGAAGAGGAAAATCACAAATAATTTTTTTTTCATATTCTGTGTAATTTTGGACTGAGTGGTCATATTTCAGTTTTAAAAGTAAGAGCTTTCAAATACTTCTGCATAGACACAATCAGAGGTAAAATTCTGAGTCATTAAATGAATCATACAAACAAAAATAACTACAAAAAAATCATGTCTTAACACTTAAGGTATTTCTTGCCTAACAGAGTCCAGATAAGTATTATCTGAGAAATTTGGACAGAAATCTGAATTAGTTATTTTCAGATTTGTTACTACAATCCATATTATGGTCTGGCACTCCAGAAGCAATTATGAATCATTAGTTTTAATAAGGAAAAATTAGTTGGCACTGTGTATAAATGGCACCACCCTCACAAAAGGCTTTGGGGAGCTTGAAAGCATACTTTTTTCCATCTGTGCTTGAAGTACAAGCGTGGTCCCACCTATTATTAATTGTACTTTTTTTCAGTGGGGCTAAGATTTCATATTTTACTTCCTATGCTTTGTATTTCCAATGTTTTCTGTTGCTTTGCAGGTAAGTATGCATTTGTTCCATGATTTTTCAATCCTCAATTACCATATATGCTATCATTCATAGCAACAACTTTAGGGTATACTCTGGAACCTATTTGGAGACAGTGTTGGTGATATGTAATTATTGATAAGTATTTACAAAACACAATTTCAAAGCATTAGGTATTCATTGCACATTTAACAACAACATACCAAGTCACAGATCTTTCCTATAGAGAGAAAGATGTATTTAGAGGATACTAATAATGAAAACTGTGAATCCAGAGATTGATTTCTGCCCACAGAAATCTTGGCTGACAGCAGAGAATAAAGGTAATTTGCCACTTAAGTTTCTTGGTTGGTTTTTCTTTTTCTCGTTTTTAAAAGAGTGAGAACAATGAATATAATTATTCTTAATTAAAATGGATCAGATTTTAAAGCGGCTGCAACTTATTTTCCAGATAATGTGTTATAACTCAAATTCAAGTAATACAAAAGAGAAAAACATGACTGTGTCCCATGAAAAGTCAATACATAGCAAAATCTGTATTGCAGAATTTGTAACTTACTATGTGCCTATCAGCATGACTAATTGTATAGCCTTTTCTTTGGGAAATTTATGTAACTAATCAAACCAGGTGGAAAAGTCAGAGCAAGGAAAGTTGAAGAATTCAGACCTGAAAGATGAGCTAAATGGACATGTGGAAACTTGCTCCAACAGGAAAAACTATGTACTAAAAGAATATTTCACAAGGCATACTGAGTTAAAGAATTGGAGCCAAGACTGTTAAGTCATGCCCTGGCTGGTATCATATGAAACATATCTCCAGCTTTGCTTCTTTGCCTGTAATATAGAATTTAATATTCTTACAAAGTTTTTGAGATTTCAGTAGCATAGTATCATAACCTGGAAGTTTCTCTCTGTCAAAAACATCTATTATTGTTCATTATTTATGTTTTGAAAGTGCTTGAGATATATAATCATGAATGAATGTGGTGCTCTGTGAACTTGTGAGTCAAATAAATAAAGAATAGGAAAGAATCATGGGAGGAGAATTAGGCAAAATATAGATTAAAAAAAAAAAAAACAAAACAAAACAAAAAAAAAAGAAAAAAAAACCACAGGTAAATATTCTCCAGAGATTTGGGGACTATGAATAGCAAAGGATCCACTTAATATTTTTTGGTGATTGTCTAGGTTAATGACATGCAGCTTTGCCACATGTTCAGGCATAGTCAATTCTTTCTGTGTTAAAGGATACCCCTACACCACAACTTCTGTCACATGATGGGATTTCACTGTGAACATTTAGTACAACCAGACTGGTTGTGTACAAACTGAGCTTGTGTAACTGATTGAAGAGCATGTGGAAATGTTAGATTTGTTCCACATACTTAAATGAACATCCAGCATTTTCCAATGTTAGACATCACAGCTGAGTTCTTGTTTGGGCTTCTGGAATAAAAATAAGTGAGGGCATCCAGATTTGAACTGTAACCACTCCGATGCTCTGCAAAGTCCATTTACCACAAGTCCCAAAAACTGCGGAGTAAATAGTTAGAAGTCTTCAGCATAATTCCTGTCTTCATCTTTTCCATGACTTCTTCCACCTTGTCTATAAGCAGATGGAAGAGGACTGTGTCATTCAAAAACCTGAAGACTTAAAGTCTGTCAGCATCTCTCAAGTTTCCTCAGCAATCTTCCTCTATTTCAAACATTTTTTTGTCAAAATAAGGTTTTTAGAATCTGATATAGATGTATGCAATGCATTTTCACTTTGCTGTTTCTCCTCCTGCTCAGCCCAAACCAGTGCTTGATGCATTGAACAGACCTCACTTAGGATGTATAGGGTAAGTCAGTCATTCCCAAATCATTCAGTCGCGTATGAACTGATCATTATGTTTTCCATCAAGCCTAAATTGGGATAATCAGGATTGCAGTTGCTGGTCTAGGCTTATGAATAGTTATAGAAATTCCTGTGTTTCTAGTACATAATGGAACATAGTCTAAATTTTCTCATGAAAATTTAGAAAAATTAGAAACTTAGAAAACAAAATAAACCAAACCAAAACAAACCAGTTCAGGCCAAAGGGGTTAAATAAGAAGATTACTTGATTTTGAACATCTGAGTTATGCCTGAAACAACAGAGCAAGTAATACTGTTGAATACCACTGAGAGCACAAAGTACAAAGCATCCTGAGAGTCAAACTATTGCTTTTTTGGAGATAATGAACCTCTGATAATACAAACAATTTCAAGTTGGCAAATAATCCCCCTTCATGTTAATGATGTAACAAGAAATCAAATAGTGTAACCACAAAGCAGCTCACAACATTAATCTGCAGGATGCCAGGTGTAAATTAGGGGAAAAATTGCAGGATGCACTGTACAAGTGGGCTTGGGGAAGAATATTAAGCCACAAAGATTACAAATTTTTATAAAATGGATCTGTGGGCTACTGTCATTTACTTCCTACGCAGCTTGGGAATTATATATTGATGATGTATTGTAGCCATTAAATTGTGGATAGTAAGGTTATGCTCTGATCCCTACAGAGACACTAATTGAGTTGTTCCTATAATAATGGCTAAATGTTGAATACATCTGTGGAGACTAAAAAAAAGATCTACAGTTCTGTATATGATGGGATAAGCACAGACTCAGAGCAAATTTAGCATTCATTCAGCCTCTTACAGTCCTTACTCTCTGGTAACACTTCAACTACTTTAGCAAATGATGACAAATGCTTGAAGCCAAGATATGTGGAGAATGAAGTTTTTTTTGTTCAAAGTTAATTCCTCCAAAGAATTGCCACCTTAAAGGTTGCTGTCAAAAGCAACTGGATCAAGTTTTGTTCATTACTCAGGGAGAAAGGAGGGAAAATGTTTGTGTGAGAAATATGCAATAGATTTTCAATATTTTTTTTTTATTATTATTATTATTAGGTACGTTGAGTTTGACAATATACTGCAGGCAGGAGTTGTTTTGATAATTAGGACAGTGACTATAGTAATTATTTTAATTATCTTTGCTGCTATTTCTGTTTTTACATATACAGTTATTTTATCTGTACTCTTTTAGGGATCAGAGTTCAAATTTGTTATTACAGAATTATGAAAAATACAGTGTGGGAAAAAAATCTCAAGAGGTCATCCAATTCAACTTCCTGCTTAAAGCAAGGCTATTTTTGATGTTATATTAGGTTCCTCAGGGTCTTGTCCAGTGAAGTCTGCTATAGACTGAAATTTCACAACCTCTTTGGGAAGTCAGAGCGTGCTTGACCAACCTCATGGTGAAAATTACTTTTCCTGATGTCCAACTGGAATATTTTCATGTTGCAAAATGCAACTGTTCTCTCTTATCCTTTCACTTTGTGCCACTAAAAAAGCCCATTGTGAGTTAGCCTTAATTACTCCAGCACATGTTAGAGACTCATGTTCAATTTGTTGCGTACCAGGACCATAAATGCTCTTCCATAGAGCTTCTGCCTAGCCGGTTGGGCCCCAGTCTGAATGTCCTGTGTTCAGTTCCACGGATCTGTTCTGTATGATGCTCCCATTATTTTAACTTTGATTTCTAATCTACCTTAACATTCTGGTAGAATGGAACAGAAAGCAAAATACCAAATAAAACACCAATTCTTCAAAACACAAGAACAAGTTGTGGGTCCTCATTGCATCACAGTGAAACAGTACAAAACATTATCTATAGAAAAACAGAATAAGAAGTTTATTTTAAGAGGGATGTATATTTTGTGCTAACCCTCTGCATATGAAAAACCATATTTCATATTTTTTTTTCTTAGATATACAGGTGACTGAATTTCTTACTTTACTGATATAATTTTACAACCATAGAAATATTTTTTTATAAAATTGGACTAGAAAATCAAATCTAGCCCAGTGTGACATCTAAATAACATTCATCTAAATAAATGTTGATCAGTACAACCTTTATATGTCTAATCAATTTGCACACATTCATAGAATCATAGAATAGTTATGGTTGGAAAGGATCTTAAGATCATCTAGTTCCAACACCCCTGCCATGGTAGGGACATATCCCACTAAACCATTTCATACGAGACTGTCCAACTCACCCTTGAACACTGCCAGCGATGGAGCATTCACAACTTCCCTGGGCAACCCATTCCAGTGCTTCACCACACGCACAGTAAAGAAATTCCTCTCATATCCAATCTAAGCTTCCCATGTCTAAGTATGAACCTGGTATTCCTTGTCTTATCACCACAGTCCCTCATGAAGAGTCCCTCCACACCATCCCTATAGACGCCCTCCAGATACTGGAAGGCTGCTGTGAGGTCTTCACACAGCCTTATCTTCTCCAGGCTCAACAGCCCCAATTTTCTCAGCCTATCTTCATACGGGAGGTGCTCCACTCCCCTGATCATTCTCGTGGCGCTCCTCTGGACTTGTTCCAACAGTTCCATGTTCTACCTATGTTGAGAACACCAGAACTGTGCACAATATTCCAAGTGAGGTCTCAAGAGAGCAGAGTAGAGGGGCAAGATCACCTCCCTCAATCTGCTGGTCACACTCCTTTTGATGCAGCCCAGGATACAGTTGGCTTTCTGGGATGCAAACGCACACTGCCAGCTCATGTTCATTTTTTCATCAACTGATACCTCCAAGTCCTTCTATGCAGGGCTGCTCTGAAGTTCTTCTCAGCCCAACCTGCAGCTGTGCCTGAGTTTGCTCTGACCCAGGTGTAAGACCTTGAACTTGTCATGGTTAATCTCCATCAGGTTGGCATCAGCCCATCTCACAAGTATGCCAAGGTCCCTCTGGATGGCATTCCTTCCCTATAACATATCAAATAAAGCACATAGCTTGGTGTCATTGGCACACTGGCTGAGGGCACACTCAATCCCACTATCCATGTCACTGACAAAGATGTTGAAGAATATCGGTCCCAACACTGATTCCTGAGAGGCACCACTCATTACTGGCCTCCAGCTAGACATTGAGCCATTGAGTACAACTCTTTGTGTGTGGCCATCCAGCCTGTCCTTTATCCACTGAGTGGTCTATCAAATTGATGTCTCTCCAACTTAGAGACAAGGATGTCATGTGAGACAGTGTCAAATGCTTTGCACAAGTCCAAGTAGATGATATCAACTGCTCTGCCCCTGTCCATCAGTTCCATAGCCCCATCATAGAAGGCCACCAGATTGGTCAGGCAGGATTTCCCCTTAGTGAAGCCATGCTGGTTGTCACCAACCACCCTGTTGTATTTCATGTGCCTTGGCATGCCTTCCAGGACAATTCGCTCCAAGATTTTGCCAGCCACAGAGATGAGGCTGACTGGTCTGTAGTTCCCTGGCTCATCCATTTTCCCCTTCTTGAAAATAGAGGTTATATTTCCCTTTTTTCAGTCATCGTGAACTTCACCTGACTTCCATGATTTTTCATGTGGCTTAGGAGCTTTATTTGTCAGCTCCTTTACAATCGCAGATGGATTTCATCAGGTCCTATGGACTTGTGTACATTCAGATTCCTAAGATGGTCTTGAACCGGATCCTTTCCTACAGTCGGCCTAGGGTCTTCATTCTCACTGTCCCTGCATCTGCCTTCCAAGGCATGGGTGGTATGGTCAGAGCATTTGCCGGTGAAAACTGAGGTAAAGGAGTCATTAAGAACCTCAGCCTTCTCCAAATCTATGGTAGCCAGTTCTCCTGATAGCTTTTGGAGGGGGCCCATGTTCTCCCTAGCCTGTCTTTATTTGCAATATACCTATAGAATCCCTTCCTGCTATCCTTAACATCCCTATAAAAGTTTAATTCTAACTGGGCCTTTGCTTTCCCATCCTGGTCCCTAGCTTTCTGGACAACATCCCTGCATTCTTCCCAGACCTCCTGTTGTTGCTTCCACCTTTTATAAGCCTCTTTTTTTCTTCAAATTTTCCTCAGTATGTCCTTTTCCATCTAAGGAGATCTTCTGGCACTCATGCCGGACTTCCTTCTGTCAGGAATGTATTGCTCCTTAGCTTGCAGCAAGTGATCCTTACTTCTGAGCTAATCATAGTACCAGCTTCTTTATTCACATGGCAGTTATTCTTTCTTCTATAGTATATTGTCCTTGTCAAAGCATCTTTCTTTGTCAAATCAGTTTTAGACATTTCAATTTTAAATGAAAATGTGTAGTTTATCTGACAGAATGTGGATGTCTACATTTCAGCAAGTTATATATGCAATGAAAACAAAAGAGTACTTTCAGAATAGGAATTATTCTGTACCAGGTAGGTAAAGAATAATTTGTATCCTGAACTATCTTTACTGCTTGTACAGAGAATTCAAACAGCTAGGTCACATGTAGGTGTAGAATTCCACAAAGCTTTGCCTCTAAACCTCCATGAATAGCCTTCATATCTGCAAACAAATAAACCTCATCTCTGCTCAGTTCTAATTGGAACTGTACATTTACTGTGAACCAGTAAGGATGAAGTTCTTTGTAGTATTCTGAGATATTTTGGTTTGCGAACAGATTTCATACTCCTGATGCCACATAGGTTACCTGAAGAGGAATCTCAGAAGTCATACATTATTCCTAATTGGGAACTGCACTTTATTAAGAAATCCACGTATTAGGCACAAATCCCCAAATCAGAACTAAACAAAAAATCTGAATCAACAAAATCAAAAGAAAAAAAAAAGCCCACAAAATATTCTGTTTTCTAGGAAAAGTTAAAACAAAATGAAAGCTTTCCTTCCATGCTAATACCTGATACAATCACCTTATGCAGACATATTTGTTGCACTTCAAGTACGGAAGTAAAGGGAAAGCCAACTTCAGGAAAGTAATGTCAAATTATCCTGAGGTTGAGATACTGTAAAATGATGATGAATGCCTTTATATATTTCTTCTGCAAAAGTCAAAGTTAATGTTATTTATTACTGTGTTCAGCTAAATACTTTGCAGATACCAGCTTCTGAAAAAGTCCAACCATTTCTTTTAGCCCTGGAGTGATTCCACAGATGTTGATTAAGCCAAGGCTGCTGATTAAACCTAGTGATGAACTGAGCTCTAAAAGACCTTAAGAGTAAAACTAGCCCAAATGGTTAGACGTCACATTCCAAAAATTAGAAAGATTTGAAGGTTTGTGAACTTCCAGTGCTGAATGGAAAATATCACAGTTGCATGCTCCACGTCTTTCAGTTCTGTCCTAGTGAAAAGCACTGGGAAAACTAGAGCAAAACTGCTGGTGAAAACTACTTCTGAAGACACAAGTAATAAATCCTATATTCATCAGTTCCACTGCACACCCAGTTTTAGGCATCTGTGTGCACAGTAGTTTAGATATCTAAATGTCCAGAAAGCCCAGAGCTACTATTCATGCACAGTGATGCATAAGCCTAGGGCATGTTAAGCTTCTGCAGATTCGACAGAGAGGCATTCCAGCTTTTCTGATAAATGATATTGGATCTGCCAGGCCTCTGAGACGTGCTGGAGAGATGCAATCCCACTACAGTTTATGAAGCACACCATTCAGGTCAAATAAAAGAAGGGTTACACAGATCAGTCAAAGGCGTGTATTTATTAAAGACACAGGTATGTTCCGAGAGAACTTATTTATGTTCAAATAAGGCAACTTCTGCCTTTCTGACAGCCGTAGCTCATAGTAACTCTTCCACAGAGCTTGGACATCTTTTTCAAGTGTAAAAGATGTCTTGGTACATACTATTGTTTTATTATTTGTTTACATTTTCCTATGTTAGATCAATGCAGAACTGTGCATTCGTTAAAAAAAAAAAAAAAAAAAAAAAGCCAGCCAAAGCAAAAATTTCGGGGTAGTTTCCAATATACTGAGTTAAGATCTGAAGCATGGAATACCACCAATAAACATTGTCTGAAGGCACTTTGGTAAACAGCAAATAGGCTAGCCTTGCCAAATGTTCGTATCACAGATAATGGAGCTTTAGAATCCAGACTGTGTGTACTTTTCCCAGCATTCATTTGTATTTGTAATATTTTCTTTGATATTTTGCACACAAAACATCTGAGCTAGAAAATTGCAACTCCATCTTGTTAATGGAAAACCTATCTGCTTTTTCCTGTGATGTTTTGATTCTCTTTCCTAATAGACTCCCTTTTAAATCTCGTTCCTTTGCTAATCCATGTGGAAGATCAGTTTCTCCTGTATGTCAAGCACCCAGAATCACCAGTACTGTTCCAGAACCTGCATCTGTCTTAGTGCCTCTGCTTTAAATGTTCTTCTTCCACCCATGATAGTTAGCTGGACAGCAGAGGCATAGCACAGAATAAAATAGGGTTAGCTTAAGTTGCCAATTTATAAGTCATTAAAGGTAAGCAGTCTTGAAATATCATCAAAACTAATATAGTCAACAGTATACTTAAAAAAGGGCCCTGACAATGCTTCTATATTCAGCTTGACAAGAGTGAAATAGGAATTGCAGGAGTGAATCTAATACTTCAACCAAGTGCTAGCCACAGGGATGAAATGATACACTTATATAGGTCATAGCAATTTTAAAAGGAAATGCTTTATAAAGAGCAAAAAAGCATCCTGGGTAACAATGTAAATTAACATGTCTTTAATCCTAATTAGTTTAGCTGAACTTACACTGTAGGATAATGGCTGAGGAAAAAAACATAAAACACAAAAACATTCACTCATTTGACCCATCTTTTACAAAATGTGCCGTATTTCTACTTTCTTCCTTTCCTTGGATTCATTATTAGCGACCCTGAGATACCTTTATGCTAATGAATTCAAAACTGAGAAAAGCCATGGAATTAAAGAGATTTTCAAGCAAAAGACCAAAACTTGCATGGAGTTCCATCAGTTAACATCATCTTCAGAGCTGTCTGTGATCCTGACAATGATAAGTTCAACATCCACCCCTTTTATACGCGAGTTCAACAATCCAGGAGCAGAATTACTAGTCTTTCTTAAGCCTTCTAAGGGAGAAGGAAAAATGCAGTAAGATTTGACTTTGTGGTGCTGAAGAAAAAAAAAAAAAAACACAACCCTAGTGGATTAGGTGTTTTCTTTACATTTTAGCTCTTGGATGTACCAGATTAGGGACTCAGTACAGCATTTTCATGTGTCTGCAATGTATCGAACAAGTACATTAGTAGGCTGGATAGATATGCTATTGTTTTATATAGGTGTCGTGGTTTGAGGCGTAAATCAATCTGCCCGCCCACTCACTCCTCCCAAC
>JASSUY010007293.1:0-36279 GCA_032466535.1 Forpus xanthops | reverse complement strand
ACACCCCCAAGTCCTTCTCCTCAGGGCTGCTCTCAATCTCATCTCTGCCCAACCTGTAGCTGTGTCTGGGATTGCTCTGATCCAGGTGAAGGACCTTGCACTTGACATGGTTAAACTTCATCAGGTTGGAATCAGCCCACCTCACAAGCGTGTCAAAGTCCCTCTGGATGGCATTCCTTCCCTCCAACGTATCAAGTAAGCCACAGAGCTTGGTGTCCTCAGCAAACTTGCTGAGGGTGCACTCAATCCCACTGTCCATGTCACTGACAAAGATGTTGAACAATTTGCAGGCATGATTAGAATTTTTTAGATGGGGGTGGAGGATGGCACATTCTACAAAGAGCTTGTCCTGGCTTCAGCAGTAGCAGTCAGTGTTCTTCTTAGCAGCTGGTGTAGTGCTGTGTTTTGGCTTTCAGCCTGGGAACAGCGCTGATAACACCAATGTTTTCAGTTGCTGCTCAGTAGTGTTTACTATGACCAAGGACTTTCTGAATCTCATGCTCTGCCAGGGAGGAGGGGAAGCCAGGAGGAAGCAGAGACAGGACACCTGACCCAAACTGACCAAAGAGGTATTCTATACCACGGCACATCATGCCCAGGGTGTAAAACTGGGGGCAGGAACCCAGAAGAGTTCAGTTCACGGCTTGGTCATCAGGGTGTGAGCGGTTGTATCCTCTTCCCTTGTTGTTGTTATTGGTGATAGTAGTGATTTGTGATATATCTTGGTTACTGGACTGTTCTTATCTCAACCCATGGGAGTTACATTCTTTCAGTTCTTCTCCCCATTCCTCCTCAGAGTGAGGGGGAAGTGAGTGAGCAAACTGCGTGATTTATGGCTTAAACCACAACAGTATTATATAGTGATTTCTGTCTGTGGTTTATTATCTAAGTTTGCCTTAGCTAAGTTTGTCTGATCCACGTTCTACCACAAACAACTGCAACACCCCCATCCCCCCCCGAAAATAAAAATGTCCTGAAGAAAAAAAAATCACTCTAACAGTACAAAAATACTGCAACAGAGATAATTAATGTTGCTAAGCTACTAGGTTATTGCCTTTGCTGCAATGGGGGTCACCTCATGTAAGAAATGAAATAGGGTTTAAAATAACCTTTATAAATCCTGTTCTGAATTTTGAGGAAATGAAAAATTACTTGTCCAGTGTCTGAAATCGTGTACTTAAGCATGAGTTAAATATGAAGCATTTAAAAATATTCTAAGTTAATAATATTACATGTATAGAAATTATTTATCAGCATCTTTATATTTCAATTGATACATAATGTCATTCACTTTTATGAGGACTATTGGACTGTAACAGTTAATAAAACTAATATTTCAACACTAAGTATTTTAATAGTGTGTTAAACTCTCAGTTTCATTGGTAGACAGTCCAAGGAAGCAACTTTATTTTCTATTTACCAAACCCTGTTTTTTGTATCTTTTGGATTCTTTATTTCTATTGTGATGTTGCTTGTAAAAGTGTTTAGAGGTTTCAAAGAGCAAAGCTTAACATGCAAGTTTCATTATTGATACACATTAAAGTTTTAAGATCCAGCAGGAAATACTATGTATTTTTAGGATTATAATCTTTGCTAGTCTGCTTGGTCATAAATTATAAATGTCTCCTGAAATATTGATTAATTCCATTAGAATCAGAAGGCCTTGTGAGTATTGGGCTACAGGTTGATACCATCACTACATTAGCTTAAAGCGAATATCAGTGTCATTCACAAAGCTCAAATTCAATCTTGATGCATATATGGCTTGTTAGGAGAAAGACACTGGGGAGAGATATGTGGTGCAGAAAACCTTTGCAGTGGGCTTTATTTAAAGTAGAAATAGGCTGTGTTTTTAATAGCTTAACTTTTTACTTAGGCTAATTGCTGTCGGTGTTATAAAACTGAACCGTACAGGTGCCAAACAAATAGTAGACACAGAAAGAAATGTGATCAAATGCTTTCTGTTCTGAGGTATTTGATTTGGAAGGAGTAAGTGCTGTCATTGTAGGCAATTTCAAGTGGTGCGCTTACACCTTAGATGCATAAAACATTACGAGGAGTCTGCACTTAAAAAGGATCTCAAATTCATTTAATCTAGCTTTATCAGATAAGTTTATTCTTGTCAATCGTGTGATTATTAAAATAGCTTAATAACCTCTGTCAAGGCACATAAAAGTTAATTTTTTTGGACAATTAACGACTTGTGAAGAAACAATTTTTCCCCTAGAAAACCTATTTAATAGTGTACCCTACTTAGTTAATTTAGGATGCTAAACCCTCACTTTTCCATTGTGAAAGAAGACTGGCAGAGTTTTCAGCATTTGCATGTAGTCCCTTAAATACTAAAAAAGTTAATAGCTGCTTGAAGAATAGTTGTTGATTCTGCAAATACGTAAAGGAACAGAATTCCTTTCATCTTCTTTACCAGGTGTTTATTGAGGCACAGTATCTTGAGAACTGAGCATTTTTAGAGTAGCTGGTTTGGATAGACTTGATAGAGCATCGAGGAAGCCTGGGATGAATGATATAAAGTAAATGTGTATAAAATAACCCCTGGTTCTGCTACAGGTAGGTTATATCACAGGTTTTTGTATCTGTGACATATTACTGAGAAGTTTCCTGCTAAAAGGTTGTGTTACTGATACTTGGTGATGAAAGTTACGTTCAGAAGTTATAAGGTAGTCTTGTATCTAAGTTGAATTAACAAATAATTTAAAGTTCAAGGGAGATTTTTTTTAAAAATTAATTTTTCTGACAAATTTCAGATCCCATCTGTCAAGTATTTTCTAAACTAAATTAGAATAAATTTCTGTGATAAATCAGGTTAAAATTGGGATGTATTGTATAGTTTGTTAAAAAAAAGGAGGTTTCATGGGAAGTTGTAGTCTGGACTGATAGATTGAAAGAATTGGTGACAAGCTTTTGTTCAAACAGTCCTGCTCTAAGTTGCGAACAGATTTTAAAAGCATTATTTATTGTTATATGCTTAAAAATGGAGTCACTTTACACCCCTGTATTTTGTGCTTTAAATTCAATTTTAAGAATACTGCACAGATTGCAGCTATAATGGATGAGACTCCAGATACAGTTGGTAAGTTCAGGATTATACAACTGGAGTTGATTGGGATCTTCGTGTTGAGCTAACAGGTCTAGGCATGGGAAGCTTGAGCACCTGTGGCACATCCCTAGGGACAGTCACATACAGAGGGAAAGCTTGCTTTGATCAACTCCTATGTGTATTTAAATTCCTCAGCATGGAAGCATGTATGATCTTATCTCTAGAAGGTTATTGCTTCATTTTATTTGCCTTTAGAGCTTAATTTCTTTGGCACTGCTAGATGTTAGACTTCTTTTCAGTGTTCTGCAGGTATGTACAATTGCAAAGAATAGCACAAATAGCCAAGAGCTAGAGCCTACATGCATATATTTGACAACTGAATACTTAAATTTACGTGAAACATAATTTAGATGCAAATACTTATAAAAATCAAAACTCTTTGAAGATGCAATTGACTGTGCTCTCAATTATTTACAGCTGAAAAGGTCTCCTAGTATTAACTTATATTCTGTAATTCATTCAGGAAATACATTCTTGAATTGAATTCTTACAGGTGTTTAGCATCTGTGATCATTATTATGTGTTATAATTTAGCTTGTTAATGAAAAATGCTTTCCAATGAATTTTGCAATAGCTCACATAAGGTAGAGAAGAAAAAAAAACCCTATGTTTGTTACTTGCGTCATTTCAGTAATAATAGTTCTACCTATTTTTGTTTGACGTGGGAAATTATGTGTTCTAGCCTGGTACTTTGTAATGACCTTTGGTTTTCATGGATTTCCTTCTGATACACTTCAGATAGAAGTATAGAGGGATGTTTATGCAGATGGAGAGAAGGAAAACTGAGTATCAGACCTAAATTTGATGTGCTGAGCACAATGCCTGAGCCCTGAAGTACTTCTAAAGCTTTCTTAAAACATAAAGAAATGAAATTAGGTAGATTGAAAAAAATGTGAGAGATGACAATAGTACTTGCTGTCTATAGTTGCGTAATTATCCCTGTAAGTCTTCTCAGTTTGCAACAGAATGCTTTTACTTAGTAGCCCTGCCTCAGATTTTAGTAAAGTTGTTCAGAGGAGCTTGGCCAGACCCAGTGGTCTAATAAAACAGCTTTAAAAGATCGGCTCCCTTAAAGTTGTTTGACTGTCTCATTGTACCTCCTGCTGGAAGAGTTGCTTTAGGGGGCAGTGTTAAAAGAGAAACGTGAATGGCAAAGTCCCTACTTGTTGATTTTGCAAAGCTGCCACCCAGCCTTAAGGGAGAAGAAATTTTTTGTGGAAAACATAACTAAGTCAAACTTGAGATCATTCAACTTCCTTGGCCCAGATGACTTTTGGGAACTCTTTCCCAGAATTCCTTCAGCAAACAGTCGGTTATTTGTCTAAAAGAAGAACGCTCTTTTAAGAGTGTTTCAACTCTAAACCACTTTCAGCTATGAATGGAATCAGGAATACAGAGTTTGCTTTACAGCTTTATTGGCACAAAGGCTTCCTTCTGCGTTTGTTTCTTGCATAATCGAGAGGGAGCTAGACTTGCATCTCCTTTTCTTTGTAGAAAGAATTCTTTCCTGGAAGCGAGGTGGGGAGGACACAGTATTATGCAGCACAAAACCCTCACTTAGGGCTCTTCTCAGTAAATTTCAGGAAAACAAGGAAGGCCTGAAATTTCATTTAAAATGTACTTGGAGAAAAAGCCAGAACAAGCAGGTATAAATGTCTGGGTGGAGTGGTTACTCAAGATGGTGACTTTTTAATTGCTGGCTGTTATCCAGGTGGAGTTAGCTCTTAAACTTCCTTTTGTTTAATTAATGTAATTGTAGCAAGTGCTTTATTCTGCCCAGTACAGTGCCTGACTCCCTATTTTCCACACTCTACATTTTTTGTCCAACAGAGAGGTGTGAAGTATTTATTATTATTGCCAAAATGCAAATATATTTTTTTCTTCAGAGTTCTAACATTTTCTTATTTAACACTGAAGACTGAAACAGTAAAAGGCAAAACAGAACAATGTTTATAGTGTATGCAGTTGTGCTTGGGCCTTTTCTGTCTATTGCAGTATGTGAGCTGGATGAAGAAGCCATGCTCTCACCGTAAGGTTGAATTTAAGCAGGTTTGCTCCCATGGCAAGGGCTCTTCTCTCTCTCAGGCATCTAGATGAAGCTGCTTGTGTCAGCTCTCTGCAGTAAGTAAAGAGACTCTGTATCTCAGGAAGTGCCTCTGTTTCTCTTGCACTTAACTGCTCAGTGCCTGTGATATGAATCAGGCTCAAGGTTTGTGGAAGTGTGTACGCACACCTGTATAGGTAAAGGTAGAACTGGGATGGAAAGGTTTTAAAATTGACACAATAAAAAAGATCAGTACTGAATATTATCTAGAAATACTGTTTGTGCAGGGTTCGAAGCAATCTGATGAACTTTGATAACATCTTGCAGAACTTGGATATATTGTCTCATACAGTGACTTGTTACTTACTTATATGTGGATTTCCTGAAGCTTGGGTGATTGTTCTTCAAAATGTGACAGTCATTGACTGGCTTTCTTGTATAAACAAGCGCACAGTAGTTTCTTAAGTTAATTATAGCTCCCTGTATTGATGGTTATTTAAAATGACAACTCATCAAACCTGCTCTTAGTGATAGGATTTTAATACTTGCGGGATCAACCTTCAACCTTTCAATGGTTCTGCGCTTATAAATACACAAAGTTTACTATGATCCTCAAGGTTAGAGCCTGGGACAAAAAAAGTCTCTTGTATTCCAATTTTTAGGTAAAAACTTACATTTAAACAGAGCTCAGGTGTTTAGAAGAGTTTCGTGAATAAATAGACTAGGAGTTTAATGAGAGTAAACACATTTGGGATTAGGTCTACTAAGAACATTTTTCATCAGTGCTTCAGTGGGAAGAGTGATGTTTGCTGATATTTTGTTTTCCCTGGTCTGTAGTCCTGTTGATTATCAGCCTGCACAGCAACAAAATATGTTTTGTTGCTGTGCAATCTTAAGAGATAAAGCTAAAGACAGTGTAGCTGTAAAAGTGGGTGGAGTGGACTGGGAAGCATAGAGGGAGGTGGCGTCAAAAATAAGTTAATTGAAGGTATGGGTTCCACTAGGTGTGCATGGTATTTTCTCTCAAGTTAATTGAAAGACTGTATCAGTATTGCTTCTGTAGGTCTGCTCTCTGTCAGAATAGAGACTGGAATCCCTGTGGTGTTCCAGTCCTCTGACTCACACAAGTCATGCAAGGAGGCTGAGGCTGTCACCTTGCCCTCCTTTCTGTCGCAGCTCATTTGCAAGGTTACCTAGATCCAGTCCAGCCAAGATGGAATGGAGAAGACAAAGATTTCTTTGTAAATAAGTCTCCCCAAGGAAATGCTGTTTTCATGCTTATCTTGTTGAAGCTTGATTGATTTTGTTTGATCAATGTCTTTTGAAATCTAATTGAGATTTTTTTTTTGTGTGTGTGTGTGTTCTTTTTAGATCGGGGCATATGATCAACAAATATGGGAAAAATCAGTAGAGCAAAGAGAAATAAAGGTAATAGTATTACAGCATTTCAATGGTTGTTTTTGGCTAGTTATCAGCAGTGCTGTCTGGTTGTGTACACTGATGCAGTTTACAATACATGTAGTATTTAATACTGGTAAAGTAAAACTAGACTTCTGGAGGGTAAGCAACCAATGTAACTGACATACTATGCCCTGTTTATTTTGCATAATTAATAACTCTGCAGCACTGAATGTGCTGCATCTTTCTGCATTTTTTCTGTACATATTTTTTTCTTTTCAGTTATCTTAAGCCAGGGCTTAGTTGTTTTAGTACGTCTGTCTTTCACTTTTCCTTGTGATGAATTCTAACATCAGTTATCTGAGCTCTCTTTACTTTCAGTTAGTTACCTTATACCTGCAGTTTACTTTTCCTCCTTTATGACGCTGTCATTGTTTTGTACAGTTTATTAGACTGGTAAGTACCTCAGGCTTTGTTTCTCTGAACAAGCAATTTAACGGTGTTCTTTGCATTTTGGTTTAACTAACAGTGCCATCAGTGTCTGCCATGTTGCTAAACTGTTTTGGAGAAAAAGAAATAAATCAAAAATGTAGTAGTATTATGGATTGTATATTATGTCATGCTTAATGATGTTAAAGTTAATTCAGTTAACAATTTCTTGCAGTTAACCTTTTTTTTTTCTGCAAATACTGCACACAAGAAGTACGCTATTACTGCATGGGTTTCAAGGCATTGAATTAGAATTGGAATCACAGAATGGTTTCTGTTGGAAGGGACCTTAAAGCTCATCCAGTTCCAGCCTCCCTGCCATGAGCCAGGGACACCTTCCTCTAGACCACATTGCTCTAAGGCTCTTGTCTAACCTGGCTTTGAACATTGCCGGGGATGGAGCAGCCATAGCTTCTCCAGGCACCCCTTGCCAGTGCCTCAGCACCCTCACATGGAAGAACTTCTGCCTCAGATCTCATCTCAATCTCCCCTCTGGCAGGTTAAAGCCATTACCCCTTGGTGTCTCACTACATACCCTTGTAAAAAGCCCCTCTCCAGCATTCTTGTTGGCCCGTTTAAGCACTGGGAGCTGCTGTAAGGTCTCCCCATAGCCTTCTATTCTCCAGGCTGAACAAGCTCAGCTCTCTCATTCTGTCTCCATAGCAGAGGTGTTCAGGCCATTGGAACATTTTTGTGTCCCTCCTCTGGACTTGTCCCAAGAGGTCTGCATCTCTGTAGTGTTGGGGGCCTCAGAGCTGAATGCAGTACTGCAGATGGGGTCTCAGCAGAGCAGAATAGAGAGGGAGAATCACCTCCCTCCACCTGCTGGAAGCTTATGACAGAAGTTCTTGTAACTACTGTACAGTAAAGCATTATTCAAGTAATGTATTGTAAATAACACCTTGTACTTAAAATGCATTTAATTTGGCTCAGGAGCCCAATAACTAACAAATTAACAGCTGTGTCTATATTGGTATGTGTTGATTGAGTTTAATATAGTAATGATAATACTCAGGCTACTAAATGCAAGTATTGCGCATTAGCGCTTTAAACTCGAAGCTACTAAGTACTGTTTATAAATGAACCTTACTAAAAATCTAAGCTATTTTTAGCAGAAAAGCTGTTTCTGATACTATAAATATACAGTTTTGTTAGAAGTATAGCAGTGTGACAGGATTAATTTTAAAATATATGCAAAAAATTCTTGCAATAATAGCAACCATGTTTAAGCATTTTTATTTAAGCTTTGTTTTCACTATTAGCTGAAGTGTGTTTGGTGCTGAATAGAGATTGTACGAACAAGCTGGATGGGCCCAAAGGATATGAAACACTATGAGTATTTGTTTAAATTAAGTTTGAAACACTTCATGTATTACAGATATTTGTGTTGCAGAGCATAGAGGTAAATAGAATTCTTTTACTATGTGTGGCAAAAATTAGACCGATTAAGTGTAGTCCATGGATGTGAAAACATTTCCTCCATTCAATGTTTTATGTTTGGCCAATGGAATGTTTAAAGGATGTGTCACCATTTCTTTTCCTGTAAAAGATGCATCAAGTTATGCTGTTGGCTTACTTTTTTGCAGAATTCTTTGTTTAAAATGAAAACATAACTTTAGCCATAGTGGTAAAATTTTCCTAGGGTTGTGTATGTGTTTCCAGTGGGTTATTTCTTCTAAGAGGCACATGGATCTTTGTTTAGACAGTGAAGAAAACACTTGTGACCCATAAGCAGTAACACATTTTGAAGTTATTGCATCATTCAGGGTTTTATTTTTAAGATTTTAAATCTTTTAATGAAATAGTTTGGCTTATACAAGATTTCACAAGAATCTGTAGGTGGTTCTACAATTATAGTAATTTCCAATTTAATTATGGGCTTGTTTTCTCATTCCACATAAAATTACTGCTGTTTTAAGACTACCGTTCTGTAAAAGTCTTGCATGTCAAGCTCTTTGAAGTGCTTAACTCTACATACCACTGGATTTTTCTATTTGTCCTCCTCAGAGTACATTTTGTCCTGTCCATGTTTCACTTCTATGTGTTAATTTTGTTTTGTTTCAAGCAATCTCTCATTTTTTTCTAATAGACACATCAGGTGGTGACTCTGTATCTAGTTCATTGTGAACAGTTTGTTTTTTCTTTCTCCCAATTATTATTTCAGCATGAAAAGTGAATCCAGTTAAATTTAGATGCAAGAAATATTGAGCTGCGCCCTGTCTGAAACATTTGCTTGATATAATTCCTATGAAGGTTAACATTTCCAGATTCACTGATACTTCTCTCATCCATAATAATGTAATTTTTATACTTTTGTCTGACTTTAATGTTTAAATTTAAGTAAGAAATGTTTTTACACACGGAGGAAATATGACAGTGATGGAAATCTGCATTTCCCTGGACTTAACTGCTTTTTGAATGAAAACAGCTAAGCCATTTCCACTATAGTTCTGTTTGTACCCAAACTATTTTTTGAGATATTAGATCTTGCTCTGTATGAATTGTACTCTGTGCACTTGTTGGCTGATGTGACCAAGGGCCTAATCTGAAGGGATTGGAATAAATTCACAGTTTTCTGGAGCTTGAGGGTGCAGCATCGTATTTTGGCATTTAAAACAAATGTTAAAGTTTTGCAAGATATTTTGGCTCTTCAGTGAAGAAAGATGCTGTTTCTAAAGGAGAAAATAAGCTGCTTTTTCTCCCTCCTGTTTTCTTGTTATGTGGTGGGTTGCGGCCTTTTTTCCTCTTTTTAACAAGTTAATCTATATTCACTAGTAAGAAAAAAAAATCAATACTTTTCTAGAGTTCGGATTTCTGACGGTGGAACTTGCTCTTGCATTACAACATGGTTTTGTATCTAGGTTTGGAATTAAGGAGTTACAATGTAAGCAGTTTGCGAAGTTTAATTAGACATCTAAGGAGAAAAGAGATTTGGGAAAGTAATTTGTTGTTAAAAGTTCTGAAAACCTGATAGAAGCATATTACTAATTCTTGCAAGTGTGTGTCTGTGCTGTCTGCATAATCCCAAATCATGGGAGATGAATGCTCAGTACTTAACTGTTTGAAAAATTACCTAATGGGTCAGTAATTGTTTGGGATTTGTTCTGATTGAAAAGTGTGTAAAAGGCATTTATTGTGCCTTGTTCTTTAGAATGTTTATTTTATTGTACTTTAAATCAATGAAGTTGACAGATTTGTCTGAACTTTCAATAGCAGTATAGGCTAAATACAATTACTGACCACACAGATGCTTTTTCTTTCATAATGTCTGTCATCTGCAGGAATGTATTTTGATAGTATTTGCCTATTGCAGGGTTTGAGAAACAAACCAAAGAAAACGGGACACGTGAAACCAGACCTCATAGATGTTGATCTCGTAAGAGGTAGGTCCTGAGCTAGAAAAAGCTGAATTTCTGAGTGTAAAAGTAGATGCCATCCTGTGTATTATAACAAGAATGTATCAGTAAACTTTCATAAAACAAACCTAAGCAACCTCTCACCCCAACCCATTAATAACCCGTACAACAAACCCTACGTAATTCCTCTTAAATAAGATGGATATGAATATCATTAAAAGGTGACCTTTAGGTTAATTTGAAAGCTTAAAAACTTGATCTAAATTTGGTTATATAGATTTAGGAAAAAAGGAACACATGGATTGTCATGGATCAAAGTTTTGGAGTTATTAGTTCAGGAATCTCCTACTGCCAAGTATTCAGATTCTTCCACGTCTTGTGGCATCAAGAGGAAGGGCTACATTGAAAGTACTGGAGAGAAAAAAAATCATATAGGCCTTGAACATTTCGTGTTTGTTTTGAATAGCAAAACAGCAACAGAAGGTCAGACACTATGACACTTTTCAAAAAGCCTTTAGTCTCCATTTATTTTGATCTTTATATAATTTCCCTTATGCCTCATGAAGGCTGAGGAAAACATGATTAGCATTATTTTCCACAAGCCCAGCAGCCAGCAGATTCTCCTGTGTCCATTCCATGTTGTGCTCTTTGAATTCAGTCTCTTAACCAAAGCATGCTGCTTTGCTCTTGCCCTTAGAGATACACAGGCACCCTCACAGGCAGAGCTTGCCTTTAGAGACCTGATTGTGCCCTTGGTCTCAGGCTGCTTTACCCCTTCACCATTGAGCCTGCCTTAACCTCCACTAGCACTACCACCCTAGCTCAGGTTGCTGGCACCACACACAAACGGCCCCTCGACTCCTGTTCTCACGTCTGACTCCAGTGCTGGCACTTGGTCCTCAGTGCTGTGTGCAGAACATAATGCCCCTGCCCCTGGAGAGAGTTAAAAGAATTTAATAAGAAGATAGTACAGTCTGAGCTGATCAGGCACATGGCACAGCCAGACAAGCAATATCCTAAGCAGCAGATGTTTATGCTTCACCAGTCTTTTTCATCTCCTTACTCATCAGTTTCCCCAAGCTTGTTCCTAAATCGCATAAGCCTCTCCTTTGTCCCTTCCGTTGATCTTCCCTAAAAATCCCATAGTAAGTTCTGTGCAATCTGAGCTCCTTTTTCCCTGTAGCCCATAATCATACAATCACAGAATGGTTTGTGTTGGAAGGGACCTTAAAGCTCATTCAGTTCCAGCCTCCCTGCCATGAGCCAGGGGCACCTTTCTCTAGACCACATTGCTCCAAGGCTCTGTCTAACCTGGCTTTGAACATTGCCAGGGATGGAGCAGCCACAGCTTCTCCAGGCACTCCGTGCCAGCGCCTCAGCACCCTTATAGTAAAGGATTTCTTCCTAGTACCTAATCTAAGCATACCCTCTTTCAGTTTAAAGCCATTCCCTCTTGTCCTCTCACTAAGTGCCTTTGTAAAAAGCCCCTCTCCAGCATTCTTGTTGGCCCGTTTAAGCACTGGGAGCTGCTGTAAGGTCTCCCCATAGCCTTCTATTCTCCAGGCTGAACAAGCTCAGCTCTCTCATTCTGTCTCCATAGCAGAGGTGTTCAGGCCATTGGAACATTTTTGTGTCCCTCCTCTGGACTTGTCCCAAGAGGTCTGCATCTCTGTAGTGTTGGGGGCCTCAGAGCTGAATGCAGTACTGCAGATGGGGTCTCAGCAGAGCAGAATAGAGAGGGAGAATCACCTCCCTCCACCTGCTGGAAGCTTATGACAGAAGTTCTTGTAACTACTGTACAGTAAAGCATTATTCAAGTAATGTATTGTAAATAACACCTTGTACTTAAAATGCATTTAATTTGGCTCAGGAGCCCAATAACTAACAAATTAACAGCTGTGTCTATATTGGTATGTGTTGATTGAGTTTAATATAGTAATGATAATACTCAGGCTACTAAATTCAAGTGTTGTACATTCCCCTGAAAGGTGGTCTTGAAGAGCTGCTTTCAATTGCTCATGTTTAGGGGCAACAGAGCTGATAGCTCTGCTGGGACAGCTCTGGGACTCACTTGTCAAGGTGCCCCTCCTATAATTTGTATTCTTGTCTGCCCTTGTGCTTCTATCCTGCTCTGAGCTTGGGGAGATGACCCTTCAATGCTGGGCTGATGACTTCATTGATGGGTCTCCTCTACTGTCATTGTCTCTTTGAGTTCCACTGGGGGTGAGCAGACCAGCTTTTATCACATTGCCTAACAACATTACTTTAGAAAAGGGAATGTGAGAGAAAGAAACAAAATGAAATAACATCTGAACTTAAAAAAGGCCAGAACTGGAAACTAATTGTGTTTGTAGGAATTCAGGAACAGTAGTGCACCACTTCAGTATAGTGATATACATGAACAGCATTTAAATGACTGCTCTGTGTGGATGTCTAAGTTGATATTAAAGTAGTTCCAGTACTGGCAGTGTTTCATCTGTGCCAGCACAGAGCTCATTAATGCCAGTTCTGCTTGTAAACAAGGTGGAGATGGCATAGCAACCTGCACTAGTTGCCCTTTCCAAGCAGTAACTTTGGCATAATTAAAGTCATACTCCCATTAGTAAACGTTTCACAGCTTTCTAGCTGCCAGAAAAGTGGGAATATAGAGGAAAAAAAATGGAGGGATACACAGCTTGGTGTCATCGGCAAACTTGCTGAGGGCACATTCAATCCCACTGTCCATGTTACTGACAAAGATGTTGAACAAGACTGGTCTCGGCGCCAATCCCTGAGGGACGCCACTCATTACTGGTCTCCAGCTGGATATCAAGCCATTGACCACAACTCTTTGCGTGTGGCCATCCATCCAGTTCTTTATCCGCTGAGTGGTCCACCTATCAAATTGATGCCTCTCCAACTTAGAGACAAGGATGTCGTATGGGACAGTGTTGAACGCTTTGCACAGGTTCAAGTAGATCAACTGCTCTACCCCTGTCCATCAGTTCTGTAACCATACAGAAAAAAAAATGCAAACAGAATCTCAAAATTTTGAATAAGCCAACACCCTTGTACAAACCATAGCACTCCTCCTACAATTGAGATCAGTGAGAAAATGCCTACAGAAAGACATTTTTCAGCCATAAACTGATCAACAACAGGAACTGACATCCATTTAGTATTTCCTTAAAGAGGTGTATGATAGTCTAAATAGAAACATTTTTATAAACAGGATATACATAATAAAATCTACAGCAGCCCCTGTTGGTTTGCACAGCAAACTGTAGCATCCAAACAATGTCCCTGCCCCTGGCAGGGGGGTTTGAACTAGATGATCTTAAGGTCCTTTCCAACCCTAACTATTCTATGATTCTGTGATATGAGAGAGAAAGGACATTTGGATGAGTGAAATGAAAAATGGTGTAGAAAGAGAGGCTTCTCTGCTCCTGGGGCTGCTTCTCCTCTGTACTTCTCAGCCATATTCCATTTGCTGAATGACATGGCTGGAGCAAATTACAAATGTTGATGTTTTAGATCCAGGAAAGGGCTCTGCTGTGCCTGCATGGCCATGTGGAATTTTCATGTGACTTCCTTTTGCTTCATAAAGTTTCTGATACCTCAGTGAGACAATAATTTTTAATAATTTAATTTTAAATAATGTTTGCATAGTAGGAAATATTTTGTTATTCACACATTCCAAAATCTAGCTGTTTGTGGAAGTTCCTGATAATGGCAGTCGAGAAGGCACCAATTTACACAAATTTTTCATTGAGATGGTGAAATGGTAGAAATATGATATTTATTAAAATAATTATGTTTAATAGTCACTCCTTTAAATAACTCTTAACTATTCCTCTACTGAACAATTAATGTTATTAGCCATAACAATGAGGTACATCAAGATCTATTTTCTTTTTTTTTAAGGATCTGCTTTTGCTAAAGCAAAACCTGAAAGTCCTTGGACGTCTCTGACCCGCAAAGGAATCGTGAGAGTTGTTTTCTTTCCCTTCTTCTACAGGTGGTGGCTACAAGTGACATCAAGGGTCATCTTTTTCTGGCTGCTTGTTCTTTACCTTCTCCAAGGTAGTGTTGGATTACAGGATCAGCTTCAACTGAATGCCTTATTTTGACCATATGGAAGCTCCTGTGTGTAACTTGGTTCACTTTATGCTGTTAAGGTTCATTCCAGTATTTTCAGAAAATAGCTAATGACACAGACCGAAAATGTGTCTTTTGGTTAACATTCCCTTTGCATTTATAAAGGTGGCATACTGAAAACTTAAGGGTTTTCTCACAGGCTTTCTAAAGCATTTAGCACACTTAGGTTTCTAGGACTATCTAATTTAAGTTCAGGACTGATCGATATCAAGGAACCTTTGTCTTGGGCTTTTGGCCTTTCTGGCACTTGTACGGATCAAGGAGCAAGCAAAGCCAAACCTGCCAAGGTGCGTGCAGCTTCAGCAGCATGGTGGGATGATCTATTTGACCAGTTTTCAGTCATCCTTCCAGGTGCTATTTATTCACATCAGAGGCAGTGAACTCCTAGCTTATACTTTTCTCATACCTTAGACGTACTTCTGAATAATTGGCAAATGGGAGGCTTATTGTCCTATGTGCTTCTGCTAGGTTTTTCCATTGCAATGGTGAGGCTGTGCATCTTAATTTTGTATTTCCTAGATTATAGAAGGAATTCTGAGCAACTGTTGACAAACAGAAAGCAATTCTGGTTTTCGGGGATGCTCAATCTTGAGTTCTAGTAATCTGAATTTGTGTTTCTTCTACTTACAAGCAGTATATAAGAGGAAAATAAGAAAGGGAAGAATGTAACATGAGTCAGTATCTAACAGTGTGGCAGTCACAAGAATAGTAAGTGCATCAGAAGCGTGTACAACAAGTGGAACAGAAAATTGGGAGCAAGCTAATACCCTGAGAAACTAAATGGCTGATAAATTTTCCACTGAAATCCAATTAAAATACAATATTACTTTTTCAGTTTTGCCATCTGTCCTTGCAGTTGTGAATCACTGTATCGTATAGAAATTGGATTAAAATAAGAAATGCAGTTAAAAAAGTTGTCAGCGCTTCTCATATGGTGATGTTAGCAACTATAAAATGAATTTCCTCGTGACAGTGCCCCAAAACATGGAATATTGAAAAATATTCCTGTGGTCTATCAGAACTTCTCCTTATCCTCATTTCCAGACAGGTGTTTTGGAAGCATTGTTGCATGTATTAGCATTTGTGTATACTGTGGTAAGGGATCCCATAATGTTAATAATTTTAATCTCATTTGTAGTAATATAGGTAGTAAAACATATGTTATACTTCGTTTGTTACCATGTTCATAGGCCGTTAATTCTGAGAAACACCATTATAATAATTATTTATGTTCCTGTTCTTCTATTTATTTAAAAAATATACCCACACTTAATCTGTGGAGCCTTCATGAGACTCCAAAAGCAGCACAATAGTAACTCAATGCAGATTCTCAGTGCAAGCAACTTTTTTAGGACATAAATTCCAGGGCTGTTTTGTGATTAACTTTTTGCCCCTCAGGTTTCTTGGGGTCTGTAATTTACGTAATTGATGGTTGGAACGCATCATTTCATATATCCATATGGTCTGTAATATGACAAAATGTTTCTGATATTTCTGAGGATGAAATTAACAAACACTGGAAAAAAAATAATACTATTCTGTATGACTCTATAATCCAGCTATTTGAAATACTTATTTAAATTTTTCTGAATTAAGTGCAGAGTTTTTGGTGGTTTTTGAAATAAATTTAAAGGCTTATGAGTATGTAAGTGAAATTAAATTAACAATTTTTTAAATTGGAAGATATTTAAAACAAAGCCCTCAAGCCTCTCCTTCCAGCACTTCTTTATAAGTTTTGCTTAGATTTTACTCTGTAGCTGTGCTCAGTTTGTTCATTTCATACAAAATTGGTAAGACAGTACCAAAATCATAGAATCGTAGAATAGTTGGGGTTGGAAAGGACCTTAAGATCATCTAGTTCCAACCTCCCTGCCATGAGCAGGGACACCTCCCACTAAGCCATGTCGCCCAAGGCTCTGTCTAACCTGGCCTTGAACACTGCCAGTAACGGAGCATTCACAACTTCTCTGGGCAACCCATTCCAGTACCTCACCACCCTTACAGTAAAGAATGTTCTCCTTATATCGAGTCTAAACTTCCCCTGTTTACGTTTTAACCTGTTACCCCCTGTCACTGCAGTTCCAAATGAAGTCTCTCCCCAGCATCCCTATAGGCCCCCTTCAGATACTGAAAGGCTGCTATGAGGTCTCCACGCAGCCTTCTCTTCTCCAGGATGAACAGCCACAACTTTCTCATCTTCATACGGGAAGTGCTCCAGTCCCCTGATCATCCTCATGACCCTCCTCTGGACTTGTTCCAACAGTTCCATGTCCTTTTTGTGTTGTGGACACCAGAACTGTACACAGTACTCCAAGTGAGGTCTCAGGAGAGCTGAGTAGAGGGGCAGGATCTCATCCTTTGACCTGCTGGTCATGCTCCTTTTGATGCAGCCCAGGATGCAGTTGGCTTTCTGGGCTGCGAGCGCACACTGAAGCTGGCTCATGTTCATTTTTTCATCAACCAACACCCCCAAGTCCTTCTCCGCTGGGCTGCTCAAGAGTCTCTTCTATAAATTATATAAAATGTCAAGAATCTATTATGAGAACTTAGCAACAAAGCACCTCAAATTCCAGTGGCCATATTTCTGCCCTGAATCTTAATTTTGTCTTGTAGCTCAGACTTTGTGTCATCATATCGGATTCTCCCTTATACTGTTGTAAAATGGTCTGACTTTGTTTGTGGTGTTTAATTCTATTATTAATTATGGAGTTTTTTCTAGTTATGAACTGCATTGCTTGGAATTATTGCTTTGAAATCAGTTAGCTTTAGCAGCATACCTGCTAGTGTTTATGTAAGTCTGTAGGAGAGAATTCTTTCGTTGGCTGTGGATTTAAATTCCAGGTTTTATTTATATTGGGTTCCTTTAGTGTAAAGTGTGATTAGCAAAATGTGTGATAAGAGAACTGCAGAGTCTTTTTATCCAAGGTCATGGAACAGGCCAATGAATTAAGGTAGAAGTAAAACCTTTCTCTTTTGACTTCTTATTGGTTTAGTTTATAGCACTGCCTCATTTTTACTTTAAAAATGTTTCTATATTCTAACAAGAAAATGAAGTGTGACATTCTAGTGTGTATCTCAGTTGTATGTTTCTTAAGCATGAAACAAGAAACTTTAATAGTGATAGAATAATTGTTTATTGTGGTGAGATATGTATGTATATATGCATTTTTTAATTTGGTAATACAAATATTTCAAAGCTTTAAATGCTATAAAAATAAATGCTTGTTGGTGTTTTAAATGTACAGCTGCTTTCTTTGATGCTGCTTTTTTGCTCTTTGTGATATAATCTGCTTCGGAAAATAAGCCACTGTAATTTAGAAAAATACAAGTCCAAATTCTATAAAAAGTAAAGAAATTATTAAAAGTGGTGGGAGAAGTTCTGTTCTGAGGCCTAGCTGTATTGGTAGGAACAATTATAGGATAATCTGAACCACAGCATACTGGCACACTGCAGGAAGTTCTTGGATTTTCTTCCTATGCTACTGAAAACATCAGGAGATCCATAACATTTTCTTAAATCTGTGTGAAACTCCATGGTGGGAATCTGCAATCTACAGATTAGTATCTTCTGGAAGACTAATCTCTCCCAGGTTACTCTGCTTGTCTAAATGTGATTTACGTAATAGGAGTCATCCTGTAGTGAAGTTTGAAATTGTTTTGTGGAGACCTACTCCTGTAAATCATTTCACATGGATATTTAGAAGTCTGTGCTCTCAGAAGTATGCGTTTATCCAAATTGTATGATAGGAGTCAAAATTGGCTACTTTATACTTACACTGTTACACTTTATACCTCTTGAATCTTATTGTATGTATGAGAAACTCAGATAAGCTCATTTAGGAAGAGGTGATATTATCTGTAATTAGCTTTTATTACCTGTACCTATATTTTTTAGTAAGATGGATTTCTGATTGGTGTGTGCCATCTTTCTGAGAAACATTGTAGTGCAAAAATTTAGCCCATACATAGTAATAAAAGATACTTTATCTGTCCTGTGTAATACTTCTGAGTTAGGAAAAAGACTGGTGGGAAATTAGAAATAGATTACCACAACCAAAACCAATTTCATCATGTTTCTAATACTGGTTACCTTGCTAAAGACTATTTTATGAAAACCATGACTAATCTCTTCATGTTGCGTCAGAATTAGATGCTGTTTTAGGTGTGGCTTTGTGTGATACATTTTAGGTGTTCGAATGTGGCATATAAATTTGCATGTGGCTGTATTTTTTTCAGTTGCTTTCAGTAAAGAACTGGTGAAAACTGTTGAACTTCTACTAGATGTTTCTTGTACTAGGAGCCGGTCTGAGTTGTGGGACTCTCGCTTTAGTGGTACAAGAACAAAACCAAGTTTTCATGAGACATGCAGATGTTAGGCACAGAGAAATATGTCCCTGTTCTCTTTCTAAATTGTTTCTTGCAGTTTCTGTATTTTCTTTCTTGATAACTTGTCTCAGCTGAGTTACAGAACATGACACTTCAAACTGTAGAGGCAGAGCAACAAGAACATACAATAAGTAGAGAAAAGGGAGGGATCACCTCTTCTTTCTGCCCCGTGTCTGTTCGGTGTGTTCAGACTGACTTGAAGCCTGTAAAGACATTTCTGAGTTGCAGAAGTTATGGAAGTGGTTGGGCTCTGGGTACAGGAGCAAGAAGAGTTACCTGGCTGTTGACTGTATATGAAAAACTGGTTATAGGGTTACAAAAATAACAGTTAACTATGGAATTGGAAGATGCTTCTTTTCCAATTACAAGTGCTAGTTAGTCTTGATCATTTCAGCTGGACCAGCTCATAGTTTACATGGTTTGTCTCTGATCTCTCCATGTTGCTGGATAATATATATTCATAAGTATATATGAAATATCTGTAGACTTGCCCTTATGCATGTGTGTCTATCGATATGGGCAACTTTGTCCTTGGACTGGAATATGGAGTTTAAAATGCATTCTGCTAGAGGATATAAGGAGTTTCTGGTCTCAAGTCTGTTGGTCCTTATGATATCAAAAAAATGTATGGTTCACAGAATCAGAGCCTGGTTGAGGTTGTCATGGACCACTGGAGATAGTCTGAACCCTACTCCAAGCAGCGTTAGTTAGTACAGGTTGCATGTGTCCAGTCAGGATGGAGAGACTTTGACCTATCTGGCCAACCTACTTCTGGTTTGGCTAGTCATACACTGCATCATTATAGGTGATACACAAGTAAATTTACTTGGGCTGCTTTCAGGATAACATTTGGGGGTTGGAACTAGATGATCTCAAGGTCCTTTCCAACCCTAAGTATTCTATGATTTACTTTTTGGTTTTGTCTCTGATTGAAGCTTCATCTTCATTTAAAGTTTCATGACACATCAAGCTTTCCAAATGCTTCCCTACCTTACTTCATTCTGCCACTTTTTTCTTGAGCAGTAGCTTTTACATAAATGTAAAAGAAGAGATGGATATTAAGTCCATAGGTGACTATTTAAATCTTTATTACCGACTATTTCATTGCAGTTATAATCCCTTCCTCTCATAATTACATGGGTTGGTTTAAAATCCAGGTAAAGGACTAGATCTGAATGTTTGTCTTCTTAACAAAAGCCATGTAATGAGTTGGCCATTTCAGACAATGCAAATATTGAACTCAACTTCATTTCCCTTCTTTTCCAGTTGCTGCTGTAGTGTTATTCTATACAGCCCAAAGCCCACATAATATACCTCTGACTGAAGTAATTGGGCCAATATGGCTAATGTTGCTACTTGGAACTGTGCATTGTCAGATTGTTTCAACACGAACTCCTAAGCCATCCCCCACCACAGGGGGTAAAAGAAGAAGGTATAGTCTATGTTCTGGTATATATTTAGGATTGTTAAATATTCTGAGGAATGTGCATGAAAAAATGTAGGTATTTACAGTCTCTGCTTTGCAAGAGATGAGAAATTGGTGCTCTTTTTATCTGAGTTCTTAATTGATGCTCTTTAACTTCTGTGCATTGACTAATTTATGCTTTGTTTTATTAGAATTTTAATGCATTGAATTTAATGCATTTTGCCTCAGCTTGTATCTGAATAGTGACAGCATTTACATTGCTGCAAGTTTAGTTTTAGAACTACTGACTCATGATCTTCGTGGGAAACATACATACATTAAAGGGGATTCTAATGGAAGTGTAGAATGTTTTGCTGCACTTCACTGAGTATGATTGCTACAATGAATTATTCTATTAAAATGGGAAAACCTGCAGTAGTGAACTTTGCAGGTCTAAGCCTATGATAGTGAGTTGAAATATATTTTGGGTTTAAATGTTATGATAATGAGTGTTAGGTTGTTCAGGTTAAGTTTTATTAAATGGAGTTTATTAAATTGATGTGATAAAGCTTTAGTAAAATATTTTGAAGTCTTGCTTGTTTTTGCATGCTTAAACTACTGCACACATTACAGAATTAGTAGATTGCACTTACAAAGCTACCTTCAATTTTGATCTCTTCTGATGAAGGAAATTAAGGAAAGCAGCACATTTGGAAGTACATAGGGAAGGAGATGGCTCTAGTACCACAGATAACACACAGGAGGGAACAGTGCAGAGCTACGGTACAAGCACCTCTTGCAGTATTGGCGCTGTCTTCAGGGATATCTGGCATGCTGCTTTCTTTTTATCAGGGTTTGTATTTATTCAAGGCTACATATGTGTTAGAGATGCATTATCCCTTTTCTAAATAAGTAAACGTTGATGTGATGATTAAACTTCTGTTGATCTGGTTTTTGTTCTCTAATAGTAAACTCACCTCAGTATTTGAACATGTGCTAATGCGTTGTTTCTTGACTTTTGTAAAAGCTGATGCAATTATATGTTGATGTAGGAGTACTCTGTATGCTATCGGGAATAAACGGACTCAGTTTCTCAGTTTTACTCAAATAAGAAAATTTGACTGATTTTTCTTTATTACGTCACCTGCTTATTACTCTGACAGAATGCTTATTGAATTCTCTCACTGTCATCAAATAACACTTTTTGTGCAGCAAAAGCCTTCAGGATTCAAATAGGTACAGTGCTTAGTTTATAAATAAATACTAAAGATGCATTTTCTAATAATTGGAAGAAGCTACTAACCCTGTTATATTCCAGAGCTGTTTTGCAAGTGGTCAAGCTGATAATGTAGTGCTCCAGGCATTTAAAAGTTAAAAACACCTCCTGTAGCAGTCTGTGTTAGAGGTACACACAGCATTGTGAGTGCTATAGACGGCATTTATTAGCAGGAGAAAATATGCTCATAAAATAGTAGGAAATTGAGAAAAGAGATACTGCAAGTTATTACATTGATGTTTTGTTGTGCATGCTGTATCTTAAGTAAGGCAACGCTAACATGTCTGTTGTACTTGTGATATGTGCTCTTAACCAGTGGTAAAGCTTACCTTATGTGATACTGCATTCTGGGAATATCTAGTTGAAACCCTAGAGAAGTTTTCAAAATGTTTGAAAGTATTGCAAGAGGAGAGTTCTTCTGGCTTTTGTCTGTGTAAGGTGAAGCTGGCTTTGACAAACTATGAGTCACAGTGATAGATGCCACTGCTGTTCTTTGGGCTGTGTGCATTACTTTCTACTGTGCTCGGAGTGTAATCTTGTACATTTTTGAGTGTTTTCACTCATGGAAGATGCTTATGTGCAGTAACAAGAGGTCTGTTGGAAGATTCATTTGGGTTTTTTTTCCTTACCTAGGGTTTGCTCTAATGAGAGGTTGTGTGTGTGTGCCTATGTCTCTGTGTGTATTTTACTTGGTGATGTTGCTGAAGAAATCTTAAGAAACCTCACTGCCAGCAAGCTGTTTAGTGAGATCTCTCCTGTTTCTTAAGATGTATTTTGAAGCTCTAGATAAGGACCTTAGAATGGCTCAGTAGTGCTTATTTACAGCAGTTTTTCACATGTATTAAGCTTTGGCATACCATTTTGAGGAGTTTTAAATATAGGTCTTAAATGCATAGTTTAAGGATTCTCCTCAAATTATGTTCTTTGCTTTGGGGCAGGACCCTGTGTACTTAGACCATTTGTCTGCATTCAAGTCATCGATAACCTCTGTATTCAGTAACTGTCATTTTGAATGACAAAGCTCAGTCTGACTAATAAAATAGGATTCTAAACTTCAATCCAGCACAGAGCAAATTTAGGACTGCTAATTATTAATTTCACTGGAGAGGAAGTCAATATCCAAATAAGCAATTCATTGAGTATGTAGCACTGATTTGGGACTTGGTTCAAATGTGTACTTGCTCTAGTTATGGAAATTTTACAATTGTAACTTCTTTAAAAGTTTTACAGCATGAACAGGGAGGAGGTTGGTTTTTTTTTTTGGTTTTTTTTTTTTTTTTTTTTACCAACTCCAGTTAAACTACATGGGAATAGAATACTTTAGAAATAGAAAGGTTTTTAAGACCTTGTCTATATTCATTGTGTTGTCCTGTCTTGTCCTTAACTACTTTGAATTCTAGCACGAAATGTTAAAAGTTGATAAGTGATATGTATCTATGTTCTGGAAACTATACATTTCTATCTGCTAGGAAGGTATTCATGTTTATTGTTTTTTCTTTTATCAGTATAGTGAACCCTAATGATAAGTGGAAATGCATGCTTTTCTATCTTGAGCCTTACACATAAATTTAGAGATTCTTACAAAAAATAACTGTGGTTTCTATGTTGGAGACAAATAAAAGACTTTGATTGAGATACCTGTTTTCCAAAATGAACTTCAGTTGATATCAGACTAGTCATTGTCATGCAGTTTTAGTAACATTGTTTGAGTAGCGAAGTCCTATTTAAACAAATTATACATATCTACGTAAGTTATTTTTTCTCTTATTTGCTCCTACTCAACTGTTTGGAGCTACTTCTTGCTAGTAGCTGTCAATTTAAAGTGCTAGAAGTATATTTAATGCATAGAAAATTGTCCTTTCTGGGTTCCACCTTATTGTGGATAATTTTGTGTGAGAGCTAGGTAGTAGCACTAATAACTGAGCTTAATGAAACATGCTATTTTACAATGAGTTGCCAGTGCAATGCTGGTGCTTGCTTTATTCCAGAAGTGGAACAGCAAATTTTTCCATTAAGTAATAGCTAAGCTTTCTCTTCCTTCAGTTGTCTTATCTTCATTAGCTTAGTTAAACAATGACATTATGAAAGGCCACAGAAATAAAGCTCTAACATGCTTACTGTTGATAGTTTGACCTTTTTGTCCAAAGCCTCAATAATGTTTTAGATCATCTACTTAATGAACCTAGAAAATTAAAACTCAATAAGCTTTGGTAATCTGCAAATAGATTTACTAGCTGCTTCTCCGCCACAAAACACATGCTAAAGCATCTTGCTGTCTCTCTACCTTTGTAAGCTTATAATAAAAACTAATCTATGCAAATACATAATAACTGTGGAGAGTGTTTCTGGTGGTTTTGTATGCATTTAGAAATAAAGATGACTAAAAATGTAGGGAATGGATTTTTCTTTTTTATCCAGCACTCCCTAGCCACGTTATGTGTTCATGTCTCCCCTGTGTATGTGGGATATCTTATCCTGGATGGAATATGAGGCAACTATCCCAGTTTTCTTGATTTGTTTGATGTACATGTTGAAGAGGAATTTAATCTTCTGCCATGTAATCCAAGCTCTCTCAGAATGCCTCACTCCTTAAAGAGAAATGCAATGTGTATTCCCTCATAGGAACACAAGATGAATTGAACAGTTTCTTGATGGTTTTATGTCTTGTGTCCAGTGTTCTAATAAAATTAAAAAAACCCTGGAAACTTGATTTAAAACACTTAATCCTCCTCCAAGTGCTCAGAGAACCTAATTAACCAAATCTAGTATATACAAGATACTAATTGCTTAAGTGAAGACTTAAAGTGGCCTCTATCGGTAAGGTAGCAAGCTACTATTCTTTTGCATTCCTTCATTGGCTGCACTTCCTAATTTGGAAGTATAATCATTCAGATGTTTGCTTTGAGAAAGCCTTTTTCTGGCATTAGACATTATTGCTGCTACATTTTTATTGACTAGGTAAGGGCCTTGATATCTAGAGAATGTTATGGAAGACTATTCATCAATACTTGGTAGTCTTAGGAATAATAAGACTGAAGCATAATTCATAAACTTATTTTGTTATTTGAAAACAAGCTGAGTGTGTTTGTAAATTACGTTGATTGCCAGGGGTGTTACTAGTTAATATGGGAAAGATTGAATTAAGCACCTTGTGTTTCATAGAGTTGTCAATAAGCTGAGTGTGTTTAAAGCAGTAACAAAAACCATCTGTGTCCAGATACTAACAGCATGTTTGCAGATTCAGGAGATAGCATAATTGCTTTGAATTAATAACACTTCAACTTTCAGCATACCTCTTTGTTAAGATAGAGAAGTTTCTTGTTTACATTAAAGGCTTGTGATTCTAATATTGCCAAAGTTGCTGTGAAGTTTCAGTTTTAACGCATAGGTTTCCTTTTTTCTTTCAGTAGCTAATGATACAAATTTCTTTCAGACACTGACAGTTCCTTTTATAACACTTTTGGGAAAGTAGAATGTGTATTATATAGAAGATGAAATAGTTACAAATATTGCATCGGATGTTGTTAGTTTGTGGTCATCTTAATTAAACTAAAACAGGTTGAGAGGGATAAGGAGGATTTAGACTGGGGAAAAAACTGAGAGTGTCATTAATTTAATATATATGTATTTGTTTCAAATATAGATCTAAGAAAGCAAAAATCTCAATAGATAAATCCACGGAGACTGATAATGGGTATGTGTCCCTTGATGGGAAAAAGACAGGTAAAAGCAGTGAAGAATGTATGCAGGCCCATGAACGTCGGTGCGAGGTGATTAAGCCAGAAGAGTCAGGGTGGAGCACTGCAACAGTGAGAGATGCCTTCAGCAATCACAGTCATCGCAAAGTAAGTGTGCTTCATTGCTTTCAAAACAGGGTTATTAATTTGTCAAATAGTATGTGAGGTGTATGCTTTTGATGCATTCTTTTCTACTTTACCCTTAAAAAGGTTTTAAAAATTAAATTAAATGTAGGACCCTGGAGCCAGAAGTTAAGTTATTTTATTTCATCTTTAGATTCCTAGCTTTTCCTTGTTCTTGTAGGAGGATCTAAGCATTCTTTGCCATTCTTTATTTCAGTGCACAAATTTGTGTGCTGTCTTTGGTTTTTGCGGACCAGCTAAATGCACTCTACCTTTGCCTGTCTCTTTAGCACAGATCTGTCTATGCTAAAATGGGACAAATTTTGGATTACTGGCAATTTACAATTTTGAGGTCATTTTTTAATTGCTTTCTGTATAAGAAAAGGAAAGCACGATTTCCCTCTCAGTGAAGTAGGAAGGGTTCTGTACTGAGGAATAGGGATGAGATGGAAGCATAGTAAGTGGTCATAAAAGAAAACAGAATTTTCAGTTTGTCTTGAGTTATTTTCTCCTAGATATTCTATTTTTTTCTTACTGTTCTGTGGAATAGCTTTTCTAAAACACATTTTCTGGCTCTCTTATAATTGGCATTTGGACATATATTGACAGTGTTACACTTGACTCTGCCTCATTGGTAATTGCCATCAATGATCAGTCATAACAAGAATTTTTCCAAGATAATATCAAAGGGAAAGTTTATTCTGCTGGAAGTCTACAAGTAGACATTTTTATAAAGGAAAGGCATCCTTTGTGGATTTCATAGTATTTAATAACCCCTTAAAGATCCCTATGATTAAGTCAGAATGAAGGTGATGAAGGTTCATCTTGGGACAGAAAGTTAACTCTGTTGCTTTGCAGGAGGTGCTTTCTCAGCAGTCATACCAACTGAAGTTCAGTTGTCTTTATAAATTCCAAGGATTTTGCATTCTTGAAATTCAACAAATAAGGACATGAAAAAGAAATAAAATAAATTGAATAAAATAAGAATTTATTTTAAAAGTTTTCAGTTTGTTTGATAGAATGCTTATGTTTAACTTTCTTCATGCATCTGCATTAAAGAAAAGTTGGCACAGGCTCCTCTCTTTACTCTTCATCTCTTTCTCCAAAAACAATCAATAAATGTTGGTGCCACTGCATGATGGTAGATAAGACACCACAGACTGTTCTGCTGTCTGTCTTTCTCTATGCAACTCAGCTGTTAAGAAGGTGAAATGACTTGACCTTGAAGTATCTCAAAAAAAAGAGTTCATCACAGGAGAGTGATGTTACCAGGGAAGCGAAAGGATTTGATGTACAGAATACCTTCACTATTTTTGTCCTTTTAGCGTTCCATTGATAACAGAAAGACTCCAAAGGAAGCTTTGCAGCTATATAGTGATCTCATAATATATGAGAATGTACACAAATGTTTTACACAGCTGAATGGTCCTTTGCTGCCTGTTTTTCTTTCTGTTACTGTGAAGGCTACTTTAATTTTAGTTTGGAATCAGGGAGATAGAAAGTGGAATAAATTAATGGTCTGACTATTCTACATGCAATCTGTAGCACTTTAACTTCAGAAGAAGAGGTAAATGTTAACTTTGTACTATATGTGTTGATAATTCAGTGTTACAGGGTCTGCTTGGGATTTTTTTGTTTGCCCCACTGCCAGACTTTGGGCTGTGTTGCCTCTAAGCCTTTCATGGTAGGTTCAATTTAGACAAAATCACATTAAAATAAGAATGTTAGAATTTTTCTTTGCCATATATGACGTCAGTTGTTGGGGGCAAGACCTAGTAAGTATATGTCTTACTAATACTATATTTTTTGCATTAGGATACTCACAGGACTGTGACAAATTTATCAGATGAAGTTTCTAGTGAGGAAGGGCCTGAAACTGGTTATCCTTTACGTCGCAATGTAGACCGCGCTTCTAGTGATTGTATACTTCGAAACAGGAAGTCTCACCATTATAAGAAACACTATCCCCTGGAGGTATGTTCTTTACCATTGCTGCTTTTCTGTAAATTGTTAAAACCTCTTGGTTTCTTATTGAATAGATTTTTCCTCAAATCCTTTTTCTCCTATATTGGATTTTAGGAATCTGTTAACTGGAGTACTAGTGGGGGACAGGGATGTTTTGCTTTCTTTCTTTAAGAATAACATTTTGAAATTAAGAGTTTTTTTATTTAGTTGGTTTGAGCTTATTTTTCTATTCATTGCAAGGAGCCTAAATTTATTCTATAGATACTGCATCAGGTTATGGCCAATTGCTGCTGTCTCTTGATGCCAGTAATCTTGTCTGGAAACTTGATTTGTTACAGAAACACGAGTAATTGACAATGTGCAAGTTTTTATCATGCTAATTCTGCTGTTTCTCTTCATTTAATTATTCTTTCGATCACTAGCTTTCTTGTGGAGAAGTCTGATTGACTCCACCTCTGAGTTTTCATTTCTTCACATTTATTGAAACAATGTTTAAAATATTGTCAGGAAATCTCAAAAAAAATTGTTAATGTGTAAAAATACTGAAATGTTAAAGAGACTTGATAGCATAGAAGATTCAATGGTTCCATGGAATTCATTCAATTAATAGATTCCATGTTAGCAGGGTCTTTAGTGTTTGGACTCAGACATTGAAAACACAGGGATATGTTAAGCATGTGCTTTTATTAATCATTTTAAATAGATTATGGTCTTTTTTGCTAGTGGTATGTAACAACAGATAATATGAAACATGTTTTTTACGAGGTTGTGTTGCCATTTTTTGACTAGGCCTGTGAGAAAATGGTATAAAGAGTAATTTCAGCCCGAACAAAATTTCACATTCAAACAGGTTTAATAGGCAGAACCTCATAGAATCATAGAATAGTTAGGGCTGGAAAGGACCTTAAGATCATCTAGTTCCAACCTCCCTGCCATGAACAGGGACACCTCCCACTAAACCATGCCACCCAAGGCTCTGTCCAACCTGGCCTTGAACACTGCCAGGAATGGAGCATTCACAACTTCCCTGGGCAATCCGTTTCAGTGCCTCATCACCCTTACAGTAAAGAACTTCTTCCTTCTATCCAGTCTAAACTTCCTCTATTTAAGTTTTAACCCATTACCCCTTGTTCTTTCACTGCAGTCCTTAATGAAGAGTCCCTCCCCAGCTTCCTCATGCACAAGCTTTCTCCTTGATATAAAAATATCTCCTTAGATGAGTTCAAATATTGCTTTTTCTGACAACAGTAGCAAACACTTGAAGTTGTTGCTTTGCATAAAACCATTATTAGATAATCTGTTCCACTAGGGAAGACTGTGAGATCTCTTCAGAAACTGAAGAGACAAAATTTGCTCCATGTGTAACTTTGGCAGTAATATTTTATACTTGTTCCCTGTTTCCTTATCTGGCTGCTGCTGTGAAAGAGGAAGCTTTTCTTTGTTGTTACCAACTCGCCTCCCCCACGCAATTGCAAAGGAAATGAAACAATAGTTTTCAAATCTGTGAATGCTTTCTTTGTGTTTAAAAAAAAAAATTAGTGAAGTCAGTGGATATACTGTCAACTTGTCCTATATTTTCTTCTATAATCATATTTACTTGTCAACTTGATTGTTGCTTGGGCGAGCTTTTTCAGTATTCTTTCTTTATTAACTGCAGGACTCAGTGGTACCCAGGAGTGACTGCCTTCTATAAATATTTATTTATCTAATTTTGGGGAAAATAATAATAGCTCAGACTTCCTGCATTGATGTTATCCTTCACTTTGTAAAATAAAGGGAAGGAGTTCAGACCAAAATTTCCCTAAATATTTCTTTACAAAATTACCTCAAATACAGTAAGCATGATTTTCAGGGAGAACAAAGGACACTTCTTGAGATAGTAACGCATTAGAAATCAAATGAATACAGCTGCTGGAACATAGCTTGATTATTATTTTCAGTGTAAAAATTGTGTGTATTTTTGAGAGAAACTAGTAGAAAGCAAGAAATTTTGTGTAAGAGGGAGTGGTTGCCAGAGGATGGTGATAAATGGGATGGTACTGCTTTTCAGACTACCTACCTTTCAGGAAATGGGTTCTGCGTGCTGTAGAAAGTGGTTTAAAGCTCTGCATTCTTGTTCTGAAGACAACATTGTTTCATGTGTATGTATGGGCAGATTTGAGTGTCCAAACATAATAATTTTCTTTCTTTATCTAAGATATAGATAAAAATTGAATATAATAAGATGTGCTTGTTCTGAGTACAGTTTATGTATGACTATGTAGATTACACCTATGCCTAGCATCAGCTGTGTATACTCTTGCTTATTTTTCCTCTCTACACCTGATGTATAACTGTCTTCAAAGAAGCTCACTCTCTTTGTTACTACTAACATACCTTCACAATAGGAAAGTGTGATTTTGAGGGTCAATTCCTCTTTTATTACAGGCACTTAGATTTAGAAACGTACTCCTGGAACATACCAAGCTTTCTTTTAAAACTAGTTGAATTATGTCTACACTGCTTACTTGAAAGGCTGTTGGAGTGCCTCAGGTCTTGGATGACTACAAATATCTTAGTTTCTTCCTCTAGGGCCTTGCCCTTTCTAGATAAAGAATTCTGCACTGTGTGGAGAAGTTAATAAGTAGCTAAAGTGCTTCAACGCAAATAACTACAGGCAGAAGATTCAAGTATGAAATTAATTTAAAATACTTCGTGAATGATGCTTTTCTCACACTCAGTCACATTTCTTCATTACAATTGCAGTCTTGTGTATATGGCTTTATGCCTCAAGTGTTTTTCACATTTCTACTAAAATAATGAAGCTGTAGAGTGTTTTAGAAAGGGCTTAATTTATAGCTTATGAAATTAGAAGTTTGAGATGTAGCTGGAGTTTGTGGCTTTATAACTGCTGTTAAAGCCTAAATGAATGAGTTCTAGAAAATGTATAAAATAGTTATTTCCTTATAGCATTTGATACGGTTTCAACCCTATCTATTCTATGATTCTATGATTCTATTCTTCATAACGTGACTCCCTTCCCAAACAGAGCAAGGACCATGGACTTGTTTGTGCAGTGTCTAAAAATGTATGGCCTCTTAGACACTCCTTCAATAAACTCTCTCTGATGAGAAAGATAATGGATTGGAATATAAAAAACCAGACAAATATGGATTCACTGGTTTGAACTTTAACTGTCCTGACAGGGTATAATGTAGAAAAAAAAAAGTGGCATTAATTCCAATGCATATTTTAATTTCAGGATACACCTAAATCAGGTACTAGCTGCAGTTCTCGGTGTTCAAGCTCTAGACAAGACTCTGAGAGTACAAGACCAGAATCAGAAACTGAAGATGTGCTGTGGGAGGACCTCTTACACTGTGCAGAGTGCCACTCTTCCTGTACCAGTGAGACAGATGTAGAAAGCCCTCAAGTGAATCCATGTGTGAAGAAAGAGTACAGAGATGACCCATTTCATCAGGTTGGTATCCACCAATTCTGATTTTCTTTTTTTACTACACTCAAGTTCAGTATTATCAGCTCTATCATATGTAACATGAGAGGGAGGACTCTACATTAAATGAAAGTTACAAAGCCAGGGTGATCTGGTAAAATTAAAACAAGGAGAAATTGATTTCTGGTACTCAGTCACTAATTTGTCAAATGAAGAGGATATAACAGTACATTGAAACAGCCTGCAGAATATTTGAGTGTTTCAATCTTAGTTCTAGTTTAGGACAAGTACTGGTTGATTTAAGTTTCCTTTGTGGTGTAGACGGTTTTTTTCTCTACTGGAATTGCTCTCTCATGAGGACATATCAGACATCTTTCTATTTGCTTATATATGAATGTATGTATAAAACCCCCAAACAGATAAAATAGTACTTAATGTATATATCTATATAAAATTTATATATATGTTACATATGGATTATGTATGTCTAAATTCAATTTAGATAGAAGCTTTTTATTTTTACCTTAAACCTAGTAATTTCATTTTCCTTATATGATGCTATTCTGTAGCAACATACAGGCAGTAATTTCTGAAAATTTTACTGTTTGTGGGACAACACTACATTTGCAGCCTGCCTTGGGTTAATGCTGGATAGAATACATTGTTAATACTTGAACAGTGCCAGTTGTATTTGTGGTGCTAGTCTTATCTTTAATCTGTATGTTTATTGCATTGCTAATATGAAGCATTTAAGTGAAAAGATGGAGAAAATGTGAAACATTCTTCTTGGTAAACATGTCGTGTTGGTAGCACATCATCAGTACTAAGGATTGCCATGCAAGAGATAGTGATAATGTTACCCAAGGACCAGAATTTCAAAAGACAGGCTTTTCACTGAAAACCAGAATTTAAAATGATGTATTTGTTGATTTTAAAAAACACCCGTCCACCCCTACAGAAAAACAGCCTCAAAAAGACAGCAATTTGGATTTCATGCAGTCTTTGCTTTTGTGATTTATTTTTAGTTCTTCTTGTTACATTCCATATAAACACAAGCATATACAGTATTTGCAGTATAGGCATTGACTCTGGTTCTCTGCAATTGAGTTTTTTTCTGTTTGATAGTCCATAGTGAATTTTTGAGTCTTGGCTCATGGTGTTGATACTCCCTCTAGAGGGAGACCTTGGAAATCTGTGGGTAAGAAAGTCCTGGTACCAATATTTTAATTGTTTTAATAATGTGAATAATTTTTTTTCATCCAGTGGAAAAAAAAAACAAAACAGGAGATAATTGTATACTTAGATGAATACAAAGATTTCAAATAAATACTGACAAATCAGGCAATAAATAAGAGTTTTATTTTTCATAAATTATAAACTAAAATTAAAAAATAATATCATACCCCAGCCCCTCTCCCCAGCACCACTACTTCCAGTGGTTTGATACACATGGTGCTAGGTGACCAGGCAGAGTTGGAGCAATTTTAATCACCTGAATGGCAAAGGAGTGAGACAGGGCTGAGGGAAGTCAGGAAATGGCTGCAGCAGAACTTGTTTCCTCAACATTTTTCCTGATTCTTCAGTCCTCACTTGGTTCTCTGTTCAGAGTAAAGGTGCCTCAGCCATAAGTGCATTCAGTAGGTTATACTAGGACTGCTTGGCTCTTGAAGCAACATATATTGATTTGACTCCTATCACAGTCTCTGAGTCTTGCAGATGCGTTTAACATAGGAGGCCCTTCATTCATGAAAAGGGGATTGTGAATTACACAAATATCATTAAATCCAAATTAAAAAAATAATGATTGGCCTTAGGCTCAACCTGAGAAAGAGTGCTTTTCAGAATGTTATTAGGGGGGAAAATAAATAGAGAAACAAAATATTCCATAAAACATGTGGCAAAATTAAAGTTGGGTTTTAAGTAGACCTTTGTTTTCAAACCTCTGTCTTTGATAATTTTGAGCAAAAAAAGAAACTGGTTAATCCTCAGCAACAATAACACTATGAGGAAAAGAAATATCATGAAGGAGACATCTCTGTACTCACAGCTATTTCTTGGAAAAGTGGATGATTTTGAGGACTGCTGGTAACATATAGTAGAAGTAAATGAAGTAAATACTATATAACAGTATTTGTGTTAGTCTAAAGTATTTTTTTGTCAGCATACTGCTGTCAAAGGCATACTGACAAGACAATAGATTTTTATCTCTGATGGAATATATTCTTTGTCTTTCTCAGAGTCATTTGCCTTGGATCCACAGTTTGAATCCAGGACTAGAAAAAATAAGTGCAATTGTATGGGAGGGTAATGACTGCAAGAAAGCAGATATGTCTGTGCTTGAAATCAGTGGCATGATAATGAACAAAGTGAGTATTCTTTTCACTTTATGCAAATACTATATTTAGGAGTCAGGGCACTACCAGAAATAATGTTGTTATTTTGCTGGGGGGATTTGGTTTGTTTTTTTTTTTTTTGTTATGTAAGTATCTGTTAGTACATTATTGTTCCATGCCTGGCATCACTCTCATTTACTTGTTACTATGATAAAAGAGCTACAACTCTTGAGTGTTGGGACAATGAAATGCGTTTGCATTGTTATGTGCTTGTTAATGTAGCCAATCTCTGTTTTATTGTTCCAAAGTGATACATACTGTGAATACTCTCAATTACCTTCTTGCACTTCGCTTTGTTGAACTTCATCAGGTTGGCATTGGCCCACCTCTCAAGCGTGTTAGCGTCCCTCTGGATGGCATCCTTTCCCTCCAGTATTATCAATTGAACCACATAATTTAGTGTCATGAGCAAACTTGCTGAGGGCACACTCAGTCCCACTGTCCATGTCTCTGACAAAGATGTTTGACAGGATCAGTCCCAACACCAACCTCATTGAATTGCTGTTGTGTTCTTTTCTGGTATAGGCACCGTAGGCATTTTGTAGAGTTGAACATCAAATCCTAGCATAACTTAAGAAGACTGTCACTAATTCTGACAAGTTGATACTTGCCATCTCCAACTTGTTAAAAGCAGTGTATTCACAACCTTTGTTCAGATCTCTGTATCTAACTTGGAGACAATACAGTTTTGGTTGCAATCATCAGTGGAAGTAAATTTACAGAGCCATAGCCAGAATAATAGAACTCCAGTCCTGTCTGCGCTTTTTGATTCCTTTAAAAACATACAACCTAAAAGCAAAAGTGCAAATAGGAGCAATATAGATGTAAGCAACACGGTCTGATTGGCACACTTTGCTATTTCAGCATGAAATGAATTTTTCATACAAGGATATGCAATGGAGTCTGTTAGCTGCAGTGTTATGTTGTTGGGTTTTTAAATCATAGAATCATAGAATAGTTAGGATTGGAAAGGATCTTAAGATCATCTAGTTCCAACACCCCTGCTGTGGGCAGGGAAAGCTTAAATGATTTGTAGTATTTGATTCCTGTGCATTAAATACTCTTTGAGGACTTTCTTTTTCTTAATAGTAAATTCTGAAGGTGCTTGGTTTAAGGTTTCATGTAACTTATCAGGTCATAGTGTTCCTTGTGATAGTAATGCAATAAGAATAATTCATTTATTGACCTAATTCCAAATTCCAAAGTTAAAAATCTACCTCGTTTTCTTGTGGTTTCAGGTGAACAGCTATATACCAGGAATTGGTTATCAGATTTTTGGAAACGTCATATCTTTAATCTTGGGTTTAATGCCATTTGTCTTTCGACTATCCCAAGCTAAAGATTTGGAACAACTAGCTACACATTCTGCTGCAGAACTCTGTATGACTGCTTTTGGATCAAATGGAGATGTTCTGGTTCTCTCAATGGTTATTATAAGTTTTGTGGTCCGTGTATCTCTAGTGTGGATTTTCTTTTTTCTGCTATGTGTAGCAGAGAGGACATACAAACAGGTATGACCAGCAAAGCAAGAGATGTCACACAAAGCAAAACAAGGTTTAATGTTTATGATTTTTTGACTTTTTGAGTATTTTTAACTTGTTTTCTTCAGCACATTGTGATTCATAAATCATGGTGACAAATACTTCACTGGATTTACAGTTTAGGAGATGACTAAGTTGCTGCCAATGGACTGAAGTCTCTGTAGAATCTCTGTAGCTAAACATTTGTCCTGGAGAGCATTTCTGAGGGAAAACTTTATTTCAGATGTCTGGCTCAATGCATTAAACCCACCTCTTAAGTCATATCTCTGTTGACCTCAGTTTTCCCTAAGGAGAAGGAATTGCAATAAAAGAACTCTAGAAACTTCCAGTTTGTTCTACCAGTGTTGTTTCAAAGCTTTCAGTTTAATTCAAAATGGTCCAGTCCAAAAGCTAGCCAAGAGCCCCGCTTCAGTGATAGATCAGTCACATGGTTGGAGAGAGCTCCTATCTGGAGTAATACACCTGTTAATTTATTGCTGCTTATTGCAATTTAAGCTTTTAAGAAAGTATCAATATTGCTTACTGGCTGCAGAGTGTATGTACTGGTCTGCAAAAGAAAGACTTTTTTCTCTCAAATTATAGCCAAAATATGTGACTTAATACTGTAGAGTAGAATGAACTTGTTTCTAGTAATAATTTCTATTGGAAACAACTCTGTGATATAGGCACTCTCTAATGCAAATGAGTTGCAGGTTTGATTTGCTCCCTGTTTAAGAGCAAAGCAGACCTGTTATCTGAAATTTGAAGTCAGGAACTCAAAGTATAGCTAAATTTTGTCATTAGGATATGAAGACTTTTTAAAATTTTTGGTGTATCTTCTCTTTTCAGTAGCACACTACTTTTATTTCTGCACTATATTAATATATTTTAGTGTACACTGATAAACTGTACATTACTTTGACTTACTATTTTCTTTCTATTGCCTTTGAAAATTAATCTCGCTTCTCTGCAGAGGCTACTTTTTGCCAAACTTTTTGGTCATCTAACGTCTGCCAGGAGGGCAAGAAAATCAGAGGTTCCTCACTTCCGCTTGAAGAAAGTACAGAATATAAAAATGTGGCTTTCCCTCAGGTCCTATCTAAAGGTAAAATAATGAGTACTTTTGCTACCACTTTAATATGAAATATCTCATATGCTGTTGATGTAAATTTAGTATTATAATCTGAAATTTGCCTCCTGTGCACTTCCCCCCACTGATGCACATATGCCTTGTCCTGAACGCAGGACACCTTATAGAATCATAGAATAGTTAGGGTTGGAAAGGACCTTAAGATCATCGAGTTCCAATCCCCACTGCCAATGGGAGGGATACCTTACACTAAATTGTGTCACCCAAGGCTATGTCCAACCTGGCCTTGAACACCGCCAGCGATGGAGCGTTCACAACTTCCCTGGGCAACCCATTCCAGTGCCTCACCACTCTCACAGTAAAGAATTTCTTCCTCATATCCAATCTAAACTTCCCCTGTTTAAGTTTG
>JASSUY010007290.1:0-17168 GCA_032466535.1 Forpus xanthops | reverse complement strand
CCCCCCCCAAAGCGGCACGGCGGAGGTTGTGTCGCGGCCGGAGCGGCACCGGGACCGGCGGCGGAGGAGGGGAGTGGAAGCGGCACAGGGTGTGCTGCCGCGGCCGCTGCTGCCCGGCTCTGCCGTGCGCCGCCGCCCCTCAATCGCTACATTGTTGACATTCGCAGGCTGACATCATCCTCCCCGCCCCGCCGCCCGCTCCATTCACAACAGCGCTACGCCAACGGCGCAGCGCCCGCTCCCTCGGCGGACGCGGAGGCTACGCACAGAAAGTGGCGTTCTGACGATCCGCCAATAGCGGCGCCGCTCGCGTCCCATCCGCCCCGCCCCTCAGGCAGAGGAGGGGGGGGGGCGCAGAGGAGGGAGAGGCGCATGCGCGGGGCGGGCTCTCTGCCTCCTGCTCTCCCGTGGGGGGGGGAGTGTGAGTCGGGGGTGTGTGTTTGTGCGTGGAGCCGGACACCACGCTGGGGCTACCGCCGGCGGCCGCGGGGCGCTCTGGGAGCCGTAGTTCTGCCGCGAAGGGCCGCTGAGGCGAGGACATGGCGGTGGGGGTGGCCCGAGGAGGCCCTGTGGCGCGGCCCGGCCCGCCGCGCTGGCCACGGTCGTGAGGGTGGCGTGGTGTCGGGGGGTGGCATGCAGCTCTCCGGGGGAAGGCCGGGACCCGCCACCCCAGCCAGGCTTGGCCCCGAACAAAAAGGCGAAGGGCATGGTGAAAAATGCCCACCCGGTCACACCTCGCTGCCGGCATAGCTTGAGTGTTGATGGTCATGGTGGTATTTTATGCACCCCGCCCCAAAGAGAAACCTCATCCTACTTATAATGCCGACCGCAAGCGTCCAGCCGTCGTGAGTCAGCCCTGACGAACATCACAGGAATAGATAAGTGCTCCTGAGCCTGAAAACAAAAACAAAACCCCATCAAGCATTCCCAGCGCTAGAGAGTGGGCCATGGTTTCCTCATTGCAAAAAGTGCAAAGTGCTCTTTTTCCAGCCCTTTCCCACCGAGAGGCCTGGCTCTGTGGTACCTCTTACCAAGTAGAATGCTGTGATTCCAGAAAATCATCTTGATGCTACGAGGGTTTCTGAGCAAGACATAAATGTCATAAGACATGAAATGCAACGGGGGAGCTAGGCCATGAATAAACTGCATTCTACAAGCCCGAGTTGCTCAAGTTGGGGTAGAACAAAAAAACATAAAGATGAGGGCTGGCTCAGAAAAAGGAAATTTAGAAAATAAATGAATCACAATAGGGGTTGTGAGTGAGATTATCTCTGGAGACATCTAATTAAAAGGTGTTGGGTAGGTAAGGAGGTTACGTTTTCCTGGATCAGTGGTCTTGAAAACAGAATTGCAGTCCCAGTAAATGTCAATAGAGAACAATGGTGACCTACTGCTACCAAGTGCGCATTCAGTCATTAGCATGTGCATGTTTATTATTTTTTCTTTGTTTATGTACATTTTCATACTGCTTCCCCCTTTCACTGGGGACAGGTGATATGTACCGTTTTCCGTATCTTAGAGAGGAGCAATTTCTATGAGGTTATTTCACTGATGTCTTCCCCTGAAATTGCAGCATCTCCATCGGGCTAAGTGCATTTTCAAAGCCACTAAACTACAGAAAACTGTACAAATCCTGTGTGCCAACACAAAATCAACTCTCTGTATGTAGCAACTAATTTATTGTCACTTTTTTTTTGAAGCCCTGGCTTGTGTTTTGCACAGTTGTCTTCTTGTGCAAAGCAAAAAGCTCTTTAGTTCAGTAGCATTTACCCCTTTTGCTTTTACTAGCTACACATGGCTGTGGAACAGCACCGCACTGGAGAATTTGACGCATAAACTTTACTTTCCCTCTGCAAGCAATGTTCATATAAAGCCTTGCTTACCAGTGCCATTTAGGTTCTGGCTTTGCAGACATATATGGTGCTAAGCATGTGAAAAGCCCCACAGTGTGTAAGGGGACTTGTCGTGTTTAAATGCTAGCAGACTGAGTCTTCTCATTGCCTTGTTTTTCCTAGAGACACAAAAATAATTTTGTATTGGCGTGAGAGATAAAAATACTATATTGAGAAGGACGGAGAGATAAAAATAAGCCTTGCAGCATTTATAATGCTTTAGTTAGCACACTACGTGCCCATTATGCCACGGCATTCAAAGTGCACATATTCTGTTATTTACAACACAGTGTGGGAGATACCACTCCAGGTAGTCAAAGCCAGACAAATAGAAAACTCAACAAAGCACTCTGAATACGCCTCTGCCCATAGCACACGTTTCTGAAAGGCACAATAATTGCCATTTATCTCACTGGCCGACATTTTAAAATGAATGTTACTATTTGGCTTAAAGGAAGTGTAAAGTGAAAACATCCATTTCAGATATTATTATTATTATGTTTACCCTGTGATAAAACTCAAAGTGACTTTAGTGTGAACCAGATCCTGCTTGTGCTGGACTGAGATTGGCACAGATGTAAAGAAGTTAAAGCCAAACAGAGACTGGGCACACAGGCTTTGTGAAAACTCACTCAACACCTCTATGCAGATTCTGGTACCCAAATACTATCAATAATTTTCTGATCAGGCCATAATGAGAGACAGGATCCTGATTCTTCTATACAAAAATGTGATTTTATTATGGTCTCTATCTCTCTATATAGCACTAGGAAACTGTGGAAAAACCGACAAGAGTTGATTTTCAAAGGCAGGTGTAATATTACACTAACAAAATGAAACCTACTCCTTAAAAATGCTATTTTTATATCATGTGTCTTACATTTTAACTTATTGGCTTCCCAATTCATCACCAAACTGATTATATTCCGGCAACATATCCAGGTTGATCCTCTTTCTATTGCAATCAACTATCTCCACACCTCATATTTTGTGCAAAAGTAACTATTTCTGAACCATTTTTCTTAAAAGTACAGCGAAACTTTGTCAAGCAACAACAACAAAATACGGTAAAAAATAATGTGAATAGGCATGATTTCGAAGTTATCCCATGAATACTTCAGGAATAACTTGCTGTGAATGCTAAAATGCTATTGAGGAAAGCCGAGACTAGTGCATTCAACAGCTGGTTTGAGCTCGACTCTGTGGGCAGATTTCCTGGCTACACATTACCTTTACTAATGTCTTAATTAGGCGGTTTCTCTGCACTACTGTGACTTCATTGCTTTTGAGAGGACTGCCTGGTTGAGCTTATGGCACTTGACCTACTTTTCAGTGTTTTCTTTCTGGATAGCACAAACTTTCCAGAGTATCTGCATTATGAATATCTATTTCAATCATATTTCATATGTAAATTTTAAAGATTTTAAATGGAATCCAATATTGTAAAACATGTCCCAACATCCCTTTCTGAGACCTCATTTGCATATCAATCTCGTTACTTGAATAGTCTTAATAGTGCCACTTGTTGGAGAGCTCTGTGTATTGCAAGGTATTTCAGTCACGTATTTATAAAAACAAATTGCTTTTTCCTGGGGATAGGTAATTCCCAATTTAAAGTGTGAAGGGAAGAGATGAAAGCACTACACAGAACAACTTTTGTTGCTGTCTCGGCTTCAACCACTCTGACTCGGAAGACTATGAATGAGTGACATGGTAGCAGATCTTGTGCAACTTGATTTTTACAATGGTAATGGAAAAGTGAAAAAGGAAAAACAAGGACAAATCTTGCAGGTTTTAATTGAGGCAATTGTCATTTCCTTCTGATGCACATTTTACCCTGCAACATTTGGGTGAAAAAGATTAGATTCCCTGGATAAGCAGCCCCACTCCTGTGCACAGACCTACATCATTATCAATAATTATGCACATATTCTCCTGGGTTGTGCAGGTAGAATTAATGAAATTGCATCATTTTCTTTGCAGTGATTAAGAAATTCACAGTTGATTACTGATTATACCACAGGCACCGTATGTCTTTTCGCAACCAGATTCTAACACACCCCAGGTACATTACGTTTCCAGGAGCACTGACAGTACGAACAGCATGCCCTGAGTCAGTGACTGTGACGGCTGCGAAGAAGACACTGTCATGGTGTGCGGTATCAAAGATCCACAATGTAATGTCTCCACAGCATGGCCTGACATCACATCAAAAGCTCCGCAAAGGAACATTTGCCACGCACAGAGCATCAGATCTCTAGCATGGTATTTTGAGGAGCTGGTGAGATGTAATATATGAAATATATTGAAATATTAACAAAATGTTGTTGCAGAGACTAGAATTACAGTGTCAGGAGGTGAGGCAGGAAAAAATGGCAGGCACTGACCTTTAAAAAAATAGATGCAGATAACAGAAAAGGAATTTAAAGAGCTGTTGACTTTCTGTGGCAAGAAGTTAAGGGTCAGGAATCATTAAGGTTTACGTCTTATGTCCAAAACATGCTTTGTGGTCACTAAGTCAAAAGGTAGGGTCTTCCTCAGTGTTCATCTTACTCAAAAAAAAAGAGAAGTAAACTGCTCAGATCACTTGCTTGCTGAGGTTGCCGGACTTCAGTTTGACATAGTAATATGGGAAAAGTAATTTCAACACCTGTGCTAGACAGATAGGATGAATGACCTCAAGATTATTCTTTTCATTGTTTCTAAAGGAGGTCAGAATTTGTCAGCCCTAAAGCGAACACAATCCTATCATCCTTCTGGTCTCCTGAAGTTCAGTGCCTTGAGAGGCAGTCCAAATATAGCCCACAGTGAGTCCTGGAGACAGCCAGCAAGGACAAGTCTTTGTCCTTGCCCATTTTGTCTCTAAATCAGTGCCATCTTCTGTGATCTTCATCATCTCTATTACTGCTTTCATTATTTTATTTTTTATACTTAGTATATTTATTATTTACAATTTCTGAATAACATTTTGGAATTTGTATTTGAAATTGTATTTTAAAATGCAGTGTAAAACTACACTATGCTTTTAGTGTTTTAAAGGTCAAATCTTGCAAATTCCCTGATTCTGCAGGTCAGGATGATCCCAGAGCCTGCTTGCAAAAGCAAGGACATCCATAATGGTGTATTTAAACCTCACTTCATATTCCTCTATCACTAAGAATCAGGCAAATCAGCTCCAAAAGTTGTTTGAGGGCAGTTGTGGACAAGCTTGTTCAAAAGCTTTATAATATTTTCTTTTTTTTTTTTTTTTTTCCCCTAACAGCCCTCTGTCTTTACAGCTAGCCAGAAAAGTGAAAATATCTGCAGCAAAATGAGGAAGTGTGGACAAAGCATCTGCGTTGACAGCATGGTCCTTTTGCAAACCAAGAGATGCACAAGAAGGGTTAAAAATAGCTCCTTTCTCTTGAGCACTGCTGAGGGAGGTACCGGAGAACAAAGAGGGCAATGAGGAGGTTAACCCAGTTGTTTTGGAGAGGTGTTTGTACTCTAGAGAGTAAATAACCGGCAGGAGACATTCAAGAGGACAGAGATATTTCTGAGCAGTCTTTGTCTCCCCTGTGACATGTCGCAGGACAACAGTGATCTGGCAAAGTTTAATTCAAAGTCATGATTTTGGGAAGGAACAGAAGGTGGGTAACAAAAAAAAAAAAAAAAAAAAAAAACAACACTACTATTCCATGGGGAGAATTCACTATTCCTAGGGACTCCTTGATTCCACGTAGTCTTTAACATCAGTGAAAGCTTATGCACATGCACCAGTGGCTGACTAGACCCAAACCCACTAATTAAGAGTAAAAGCCTTGAGGTAATTGTTACTCACAAACAAAGATAGATAGTGAGTTGATAACAGCTCAAGACTTTCTAGCACCCATGATTTTGCTTTCAGTGGATAACTGTAACTGGAGCTTTGTGCAAATACATATCTTACCCTCCAGGCAGGACTGTGAAGCCACAGCAGAGGACATTTTGCTATTGATGCAAGGAGGCCACAAGGAGTTTCTTGAGAACTACAGTACTAGTGGGTTATCTGACCCTAACCCTAATCCTAATGCCCAGCTTCCTCTGTGCCTCTGGCAACATCTACCTTGCTTCATGTAGCTGAAACTTGACTGGAGTATAAGAAGGTTTGTGGAGGCTGAGGATGTTGCCTGGCTGAACAGAAGCTGGAGAAGGACAGTCAGAAGAGCAGGTGGGGAACATGGAAAGTGCAGGTGTACTGGCACTCTGGAAGCTCGCAGTAACTGTACCAACGCAATGGCTTCCACTGCCTCTGATGGAGTTAGAGCACATGCTAGAATGTTGTAGACTTCTTATTCTAGGCTAAATCCCTGACACTGTGAAGTCCTAAGGGCAGGTTAGAGTGCTTCATTTACTATGCTGAAGGCATTGGCTTTAGCTAGGGCAGTTTGTTTTGCTTTTAGCTCTAATGCTAACCAAAAAACTTGGGACCACAACAAATTTCTGGGTTTCTACTCATATAACTAACAACTGCTTGATTTATTTAGTTCTCATATCCATTGCTTTTACTTTTTTTCAAAGAGGCTGCAGGATGTTCTTGCACTTTAAGCAAGGACTGGGGCAGGAAATATATTTCTGTAAGGGTGAAGACAGTGCTTTTCATGCAGAGGGATTTATAAGCTGCATTCATATGTTTTTTGATTAATACAAAGTGTTGCTGAAGTGTTAGCACTTAAGGCAGAGGTCAAGTCTCTGTTATTTTTCTTTCTTAAAGGTGAAAGCAGAGTGCATTGGCTTGCAGCGTGTGTGTGATTATTATTTTTTTTTTTTGTAGCTACAGCAAATAATTGTGACCCCTGATTACTGGAGTGATTTAAAACTGCTCTTTGCTATGTTAACTTGAAGTTGTGAACTACAAAGGTCTGCTGTGAATAGCATATGAATAGAAAAGGGACTCTGTTGGAACTCGCTCTTATGTTTGAAGTTGGTAGAAACTAGAGATTGAAAAGACCCACTATTTCACTGAATGGATTCATTGCATATGCGAGACAGAAACTCCTTGCACAGCGATATCCTCCCTGTGTTTCTCATGAAAAAGAAAACATGTTGAGATGTTTCTGGAGAAAATGCTTTGACACAATACAGTCCATTAGGATGTCTACATTTTGACCTGGTTTGCCATCTAGGTAGTTTTTGCATCACATTTGCAGTGGCAGTTGCAGAATGGCTAAAAAAATTAAAGCTTCATGTAGAACAAAGATGATTTATTATGTATTTCACTTTTTTACACTGAAAGGAAATGCTATTCCGTAGCTGTTGCAATTCTCTCTTTCTCAGAAGAATTGTCAGTTTAGTCTAAATGTAAATGTTATGAACACATAGGTGAGACATGAGGTTAATAATATTTTTTAATTATTTTTAAATATAAGCCAAACAAAACATTTTTAAACAACTGGCAACCTGTGATGTCTGAAATTCAGTAACAATATGAGTAAAAGCTTGAAAGCGGCTGGTTAAGAAGCAAAATTGGTAACATTTGGTGATTCTCCCCAGCAGACAGAAAAAATAAGCAAATGCTGTAATGAGTGACAAGCAAATTCCATTAAAAGAAGTGTCAGTCACCTAATAATTGAAGTTAATTCAATTTATTTAATTTAACTAGACACGTAGGCCAAGAAACCTTTTCCTTTTCCTTTCTTTTCCTTTTTTTTTTTTTTCAATGGGCTTTCATGGGAAGTTGATAGAGTTCCTCAAAGGAATAGACTTGCTAGGTGCAGTTTATGTGTGGTGCAGCCTACTTTTGTCTTTAGCTTATGAAATTTGGTCTAGTTTGTCATGACTCCTTTCTTTGTTAAAAGGTAAAATGCACATTGGGCAAATGTTCTATGGCAATTTGCATAAAAAGTGATGACAAAGAGCAATTAATTCCTCATTATTATGCAGTGAAATGCTACTTTGCTCCTAAGTGACTGTAGAGGAGGGGTTTTTCTCTGTGTGTAAATCTGTTGCGGCATTGTTCTAAAAATAGTACTTAAGAGCCCTCTGCACTCTTTGTAAATCAGGGTCTTTGACACTCCATTCGATTCTCTACAGAGAGATTGTTCTCACACATGCTGAACACTACAAGTATCGCCCCAAATGTTCATCATGATAATAAGCATCAGAATTTTGTTAGATAAAGCAAGATAGAGGCATTTAATATTTTGTCAAATTAGATCTCTATCCTTTTTATCTGGAGATCAGTATTCAAAGTACACTCAGATCACACACAAATAGAAACATATTCCTACCACACACAGCTAGTCTGTACAGAACAAAGAGTCAAGATACCGTTTTCTATGAAGGCTTGATTCTGAGTACAGATTTCATTACCAGCTCACCATAGGATAATGAAATTCCTTCAGGGCAAAGATGAGGTACATCAAAGAGGCAGCATGGAAAGGCAGACTTTGTTAGTACATGCTCTATCACCTGCATTACTGGTCCTTGCCTGCCTTTAATTTGTAAGGAAATGCTAGTAATTCAAACCTTTTTATTGGACCAACTTATATTTTTATATATATATGCACGTATATATAGGCATACATATATGTGTATATACTCACGCATACAGAAATACGTATTTTTCAAAATACAAAACCTGCAAGTTGTGTGATTTCTTTGCAGCTGAAAAGGAATGAAGAAAATAATTAATTTCCTCCTGGCAAAAATGACCCATGCAGATCCTAAAAATATCTTTGCTTTTAGTAAATAGATGCTCTCTGTAACATGTAGATAAATAACCCTTCATGCAACTTTGCCTTTTTACTTCTGTAGCAACTCAGACTGACTTTAGTGCTTATGGAAATGAGAAGGCAATGTTTGGTAAGACCAGGAGCTGCTGAAGACACATATCCCTAAAGCTTTCCCACAGAGCTTTGCCAGTATGGGAACAAAAGGGTTGCCCTAAAGAAATGCATCACAGATCTATCTAGTCCAGCTCCCCACCTCTGGCAGTGGCCAGCAGCTGATGCTTCAGAGCAAATCAAAACTCAGCAAGCACCTAGCTAATTATGAGATGCTATGCATAGGGAAAAAAAGGTTGATCCTGACTCACAAGAGAGCAGTTTATGCCCTGAAGCGTGAGGTTTGATTTCCCCTGTATCCGTTTGCTTAACTCACACAGTTGCAAATACTATTTATGCTTAAAAGAGTTTCTAATCCTCTCTTGGATCCTAATCAACAATCTGCCTCAAATAACCTGGGTTACCAGGAAGTTCTTGGGGCTGAGCACATGCTGTGTGGAAGCTTTATGCTTTGCTAGTTTAGGGAAAGCTTTCCAGCTTTGGCCTAACACCCACTGCCCTGAGGAGCAGACCTAATTGTCTAGATGAAAAATACTCAAGCTACCACTCCTTTCCCCTTGAGTCCTCCTTAACTGAAGCAGTTAATTTTTTTTTCCCAGTCCCCACCTGCAAAACTATTCTTTTGTATAGATTTATTTTGCTGGCATAGGGCAGTGGCTCCTGCTTTATGCCCTTCCTTCTAAGAGGTTGGGGCAGGTTCTTCACTGCTACTCACCCCGATATGTTAGAGGTCTGCCTGCAGGCAGAAGATGCTGTCTGGCCATGCTGCCTCCCACAGTTGCAAAGGAGAGGGCACTGACAGGCAGAGGAACAGGGCAGAGGAGAGGCTCATGGAAGGCAGTAGTGTTGCCAGCTTCTTTCTGCTCTTCCAGCATTTGCTCACAAAGTAGCAGGAACTCCTCTTGGGCTACTTGGTGAAAACATGGAATGCCTGTGGTTCCCTCACTTTCCCCGCTTACTCCAGCTTGCTCTCCCAGGCAAGAATGCAAGCAACACTTTCAAACCATCCTTTGATGACCTTGAATAACATTGAGCATCACTGTGGAGTGATCCTGGCTCTGTTACAGCATAGTGATAATCCCCTCTGCACTCTCCCAATTGAGCTTAGGTTTCTTCTGTGTACATCACAGAACAGTTATTAAAATCCAACACATGGATCTTAACAGCAATACCAGAAGGTAAAGGAGATCCAAAAAGGGCTTAACAACTGCCCATAGGGCCTAACTGCTTAAGCCTAAAGGTGTGACCCTGAGAGAGGTGCCTCCTAAACAAGGAGGTGCCCAAACTATGTAGGGTTTTCATCTCAAAGCTTTGCCTTCATGACCTGAGGCTGTCATTGCTGTACAGGCACAGACAAGCCTTGGTTTTGATGGTGGCAAGTAGACTGGTGCCTAAAGGTGTGCTTCCGAGACACCTCCAAACAGCCCTCATGGGCACTGTTGCCATCCCACTCTTCCCTCTGGCTGTGTTTTCCCATCCCTACCCTACCACTTGCCCCTTCGGCAGGCACTGGTGTTTGTCTGATACTGCAGTAAGCCCATTCAGGAGCTAAAGTGGCTGTGTGTGTCTTTGTAGGAGTAGTTTTCTGCCAGCTCAACTTCCTGAACCAGCTGACCAGAAGATCAGAGGAGATCACAACTGGTGCAAAGGGAGGACAGGAATGAGAGGTTGGGGACAGGGCAGAGCACCCCACACTTCTGCGTACTTGCAGCCTTAAGAATTCGGCAGTGAGGCACCTCTGCCCCAGCCTGGCACCCCACAAGAAGTTGCTCTGCTTGCTTGATGCTCCCCAATGTGGAGGCTCACCACTGCATTTTAGTGGGTGTCAGTGCTGTAAGACCACTGAAGAGCTGCAGGTCAGTGGGGTGGAGAAGGGAGGAGCTGGGGGGGGGGGACAAAAGGGTTGGCCAGCAGATACAGGCTATGAAGAAAAAGTAATGAGTCTGGTGGTTATTCACAGGCTGAGAGCTGGAAAGCTCTCAAGCCCCATGAGCTCCTTTCATGCGAGGCAGAGGCATAGGGCAAGTTGGGAGTGCAGCAGGAGCTAGAAGCAAGCAGCTTGTAGTGGGGATGGGCATAAGCATGTTTTGCTGGATAAGGCCCATTTCTCTTCACACCCATGCCTCTGTTTCTATCAGCTTTTCCAGGGTCTCTTTATCTGTCACTCCAGATACGGCAAACAATAAACAAAACCCAAATCAGAGCCTTTGTTTAGCAATGATCTCTACACAGGAGATACTGCTTGCTAAATAGAGGTCTGAAACAGTCTGAGGTGTGTTGGTCTGTTTATCTAGCACTGCTCATGCTATTTTATTTGCTTAAGTGTCATTGCCTGTGTCCTAGGAGAGGTGGGAGGGATGCCTTCTGCAAGCTATACTGAATTTTCCTGAAACCACCAAGCAAAGAGAATGCCATTTCACGTCATGAAACTGTTATTTCGCCTACACATACGTTACGTCGTAGTCTTCAGACTACATTTTACATGTCTAGAGTGTGTAAGTGTGATCTACTGATATTGCTCACCATTTTCCATAATTTATGCTGCCCTTCAGTCTTAGCAGCGTGCATAAACTTCAACGACACATTGTCACTCCTCTCTAAATCATGGTGAAAAATCATCCAAGGAACAGAATCAGACCTGGGGCATTCTGTGTTTCACTTGCTCCGCTTTCCAGACCAGGCTATGAGGTGGCAGGATGACACAGCAGAAGAAAAATTGCATCCAGCAAGGTGTGAAATGAAGTCCTTGATAGGAAGAAATTGGAATGGATAATGTATTAGCACGAACCTTACAACGGCTGTTGAGCCTAGGAGTGTCTTCCTGGGGGTGGCAGAGTTAAGGAGAATCCCAGCTTTCCTGAACATAAATGTTCCCTCTTTTCTTCAGGCAGCCTCTTCATAAAACCTCACAATGAAGAAATAGATTTAGTGGAAATAGGAAGACATGAGGGTTAACCTTCAAATCACCAGGGGTTTAGCATTCACCATTGTAACTCAGGGCTGTACCGAGATTATTTGTTTCCTATCGCTTAATCCATTTATAACATAGTGTACTAATTCACAGTTTGTCGTGTGACCCATCACTCTGCTATGAGGAGCTTTGTCAAAAGCTTTTTGAAAGCCTGCTGACACTTCCTACTTCCTTAATTCACTGGGACTTTTGAGGAGGTATGAAGGGACAGAGCTGCAACTGGTCTGATCCTGCATGCACAAATTAAGCTCATCCATGGTGGCATCCTCGGCCCTGGGGTCAGCATTACCTGTGTTCATTTCTGACTCATAGTTTGGAACAGGGAAATTCTTTAGTCTTAGGAAACACCCTTATTTTCAGTTGTTTTGCAGTCTCTTTCCAGTCACTCTGTTCTGAAGTTCAGCTTCTGAACACTCTGGGTTTTTTTAACTTCAGATTGGGTTTTCTCAACCTGCTTCGCTACCCGTTCTTCAGAAATGTTTATAGTATCACACTCATAATTTCAATAGATTTAAAAACGTTCCACTTTAATGAAGACAAATACAAATAATAACTTCAGCTTCTTGAAAATGTCTTAATTTTGTTTAATTGAGTCCGTAATTCCCTAATGACCTGGAGGGCCTAGAGAGCAGCTTTATTTATTTATGTTTAGACTCTGAATGATTATGTATTACTTATCTGAATATCTTTGGTTATTTGCTCCCTCTCTTCCCCTTGAATTACTATCTATTTATGGTTTGTTTGTGACTTGTGCTGAGCTGGTTTGGGCAGAATTTCTAACACATCTGTGTGAACTGGTGTTGTCATAGAGGCTACACCTCTGAAGTTCACAGCACCACACTCTTCTTCCACCACAGCAACTCCTCTCTTGAAAGAGCCTTTAAGGTGCTGGAATTTCTTAAAAAGGTTTTGCTTGCCTTGATTTAATATGATAATACAGTGCACTGTGATAATTCAGTGAGGCATTTGATTTTTTAAATATTAATATCATTGACAGTTATGTTGGTCAGGAGAGCAACAAGGTTGTCAGATACTTTCCTCCTCTTAGCTGTTCATAAACTGCCCCATTTTAACCACTGCAGGTGGTTTCTTCTAAGCTCCATGTCAAACCCATTTATTAAAAATGTGGGGTTTTAAGAAAGAAAGGATTTTTGAGAGGCAGATGGGCTGGGAGGTGAAGGAAGAGGTGGGAGGGGGGCTGAATGAGGAGATGATGGGAAATACTGAGACTGCCTGATTTGAGGACCACAGCTGAATCAAAGTACTTGCATCCACCAGCATCTCTCAGCTGCCCATGTGGGTGACTTACAGTGTACCCTCTTGGAGCCTGAGATTTGTACAAATGAGACACAGGACAAGATTACAAACTTAACTTGTATGTCGGATGTGAACCAGCATTGAGCAAAACCTGTAAAGATGCACAGCTAGTTCACTACCTGACCCAAACAATTCCAATCAATTTTCATTTTAACTCATCATTGAGAAGGTCTCAAGAGAAAAAAACTCTTGACTAAGTTATCTTTGCCTTCTTTCTGTGGCTTTGGTTCAAAACAGATTAATTAAAGAGAAGAGAAAATTAATCTCTTCTTTTCTCTCATCATGAAAGCCACATGTTCTGTGTAAAGCAGAGAGAGAAAAGAAGTGATGTAAGTAATGGATTAGTTTACGTACTACATGGGAAAAAATCGGCCAGCTCATTTTAAAGCAAAGTATGCCTACAGTACTTTAAAGGGAAGAAGGAGGAAATAATAATAATTATATCTGAAGTGGCTTAGGGCTAAATTCTGTAGATGAATATGGGTGCGACTGGGCAAAGTGTTGTCTTGATGTTAACTTGAACGTAAAATGAACCTATCAAACACAGATTCAGTTGCAAAAATTGTTATGTGTGTGACTGTATATCCATGCAAGGATATCTGATCTTTTTCTTTACTGAGTGTGCAAATCAGCTTACTCCTTATTAGCTAGTGTTAAGACCATATTCATATGAAAAAGCATGGTAATTGCAGTATTTCGGTTTTAGAGATCCAAAATGGCCAGTGTAAATTTTAGTGGAGAAAAGAAACAAGATAAGTGAATGAATTAGGTATTTGTGGGTTTGGCTCTTAGAGAAAAGGAAAAGTGAGTAAGGATCGAGGGAAAGGCCAGTAAGCTTAACTTTGTCTATGGAGTTAGTGATATTTTTAAGGCAGACAGGATTATGTTATTGATCAAGGCCATGGTCATAAGCAGTAATAAATAAGTAAAATTTTAAAGAGAGTTTATAATTGGAAAACTTTGATAACTGGAGCATTATTAACAAATTGAGGAAGGACTGAAGCATAAACAGAGTCCAGTCCTGTTGGCGGAAAAGAGAGCTCTGCTTCAGCTCTTGATGGCAGCAGTACTGGGGTTACTGAGAAGCAATTTTTTTTCCAGCATCCAGAAATGTATAAGTTAAAAATTCTCATCTGACAAGGGCTCAGCTAAACAGATCAAAAGGAGGAAGAAAACCAAAACACAAGCTCAGAAGTTGCCTTTGCCTTGTACCAGGAGTCAGAAAGTGTCGAAAGATGTGTCATATCTTAAAAGGCTAAATGAAATGTTATAGTTCCTCAGTACATGAAGAAAGAAAAGCTTTATCAAAATAGTTCCTTTGTCGCATCCTATAAAAATATTGCAAGGACAGTGTATATAAAAGAGTAAGAAAAACAGAGGTTACTGGAAGTTCCTGTAAAGGCGAGTTTCTCTGTTTTACAAGATAATGATAGAAAGCCATCACTCCCAATACTAACAGGAGTTCAATTATCCAGGATTATTTTTTTTGTTACAGTTTCTAGACTTTTCTCCTAAAACCCCATGCCAATACTTGAAAACACACCGTTATGGATGTTACCAGAGTAGCTGGGTAATTCATCTGTCTTTCTTAACTCAGATTAACAAACAAGAATATTCATATTTGAAGTCAAGGGATAAAGTTTTCTCTTATGGATTTTGACAATATCCACAAGTAGTGATGTACGAGCAGCTGCTCTTTCAGTGGCACCACCCAAAGCGCCCTCCTCTCCCATGAGATGTGTCTGTGGCTGCAGATCTGTGTAGATGCTCATCCACATTGAGGCTGTCCCTGCTGATTCTGGACTGGTTTTCTGACAAGCCAGACCTTGAAAAAGGTTGGCTCTGGCATGAGAATCCTTCTGCCAGCTGCAAAAAGGTGAAGTTTCATTAGTTCCAGCAGTTCATCTTTTGGTCCTACTCACTGAGCTGGTTCCTGCCAGGTGCCAGGTCTGAAGGAAAGTGGTTGATGGAGTTTACCTGTACAACACTTCTGTAAATCCTGGAAACTTTCTTACTCCACTCCTTGACCCACTGGAAGTAAATGGGTAGGGCTGAGAGAGCTGAGGAAACTACCTTCAATGCTTCTTTGGAGGGCAAGCACTAATACTTTTTCTGTTGAGGTGCAAGTTCATATGTGGGCTGGAACATCAGCACACAGTTACCCTCAATTGATTTGATATTTAGTGAAACTTTGAAAGTGTGGCAAAAAGGTTAGAAACCATTTAATCCTAAATATCCCAGTTGAGTCTAAACCTTACTTCAGGAGGGTTTTGGATGCTACTGTTGAGGTCAGATTTGCTGAAGAACGGTGGTATTCTCCCTGAAATTTGTAGTGAGATGAAAACTGATGGAGTATAGTTGTGTTTCTGAGCCTGTTCAGAGCTGCAGTAATGCTGGTGAGGGGAATGGCCTTCACCTTTGTGCATGGTGCAGCAGCCTCTCCTCCATCAGCAGCCTTTGCAGACATGGTGCACAATCACAGCTGGGTAGATGATGAGATTTAGGGTGTTAGAAAAACTCCAAGACTGCTACTAGAAGGACATGTAGAATTATATGAATTACATGAATTCCAGGATTTGTAAGCTGCAGCAGCCCAATTTTAGATCGAATGCAAATACAGTAAGGATTTTGGGGAGTCAGGACATGGGTTCCTCAAGAATCCCAGCTCAGATTCAGAACAGACTCCTTACTTGTCCTGTTGACCAGGTTGAAAATACCTCAGTTCAGGAAGAAACTCTGCCTTCAAATTGTTTGTGGCTTTTTGCATCACTTACTCACTGATACCAGTGCAAATTGGTCATGTGTCACTTCTGAAATGGGAATGAAATGTACCAGTGCAAATTGGTCATGTGTCACTTCTGAAATGGGAATGAAATGTACCAGCCATGCACCAGAGAAGTGACTTTGCAGTCCACTGGACACCCTGTCCCATTGACCTATCTAGAAGTTATGTGTCTGTAACTGGGACTGTTGCTGACCCCAGATACCCCAATGGACACCATCCATTTACTCCATTGGCTGCTGTGCTTTGTTAGTTTTTGCAGTGAGACTAGAAAACAGGACAGGCCACTATAAAGCCTTATCCAAAACACTGTGCTTCTCTTCTTTGTCTAAGCACTGCAAACTCTTTTTTTTTTTCCAGACAGGGAAATAACTGCTACAGTAACTGCTACAGTGCTTAAGTGAAACCAGGTATTTCTGCTGTTTTTATGCTACAAATATGTACTCTGAGAATAATTGTTGCATGTCCTTCTCTGAGCTGAAAACCAAGTAAAAGCAAACCTTAACCATGGTGCTGATAAATAACTATCTGTGATTTCTGTTAACAAAGCTTTTTTTGTCTTTTTTATGCACAGTGGAGAAGCAGCAGACTGGGGGTGTTGTTAGCAATGTATTGTCTTCTCACTATTGTTGGAGTGGCATATCATCACCTCATTTTGTTTCTTCCATCTGTTTCATGCCAGGTTTGCTATAATGGTACTTTGAGAATACTGCATTCTTTTGTTTCCATTGATAATCAGAAATAAAAATAAAATGTTTTTGAAGGCATCGTAAGGATGGAGAGTTTGATGGGATTATGGGTAAAAGCAAGGAAGTCATGAACAGAGACACATACTGCTACATGATACAGAATCCATGGAAGAAATGAGTTAAGAGGCTATTAAACAGAGAAGGAGAAGAAAGATGTTCTTGTGAGGAAGGCACTGGACTGATACTAAAGAGGTCTGGTCTTTGTTTCTAGACGCATTATTGGATTCCTTTGTGACCTGTGACAAGTCACTTAATCTCTCATTGCCTCAGTTCTTCGTCAGTAAAATGGAAGTAAATAAAATTTCTTTACCTCACTGATCTACTTCAGAGATAAATCCATTCAAAAGTTATGAAATGCTCAGCTGTTACAGTGATGAGCACAGGGGAAAATTAGTAAATCAATGAATTCTAACTCTCTGCTTGTGATGAGTTCAGAAAGTGCTTTTTCTGGCTAGTGAACCTGATATGAAGAAAGACACTGACTTTCTCCTAGTCAGCAAAACATCAATGACCAGTGTTTTGTATGAAGTCATAAAAAGGTCTGAGAAACTTGTAATGATAATACGTTAGAAAAAACAAAAACAAAAACAAAAAAAACAAAAAAAAAAAAAAAAAAAACAAAAAAAAAAAAAAAAAAAAAAAAACAAACCCCAA
>JASSUY010007288.1:9858-30300 GCA_032466535.1 Forpus xanthops | reverse complement strand
TGGTGAGGCACTGGAATGGGTTGCCCAGGGAAGTTGTGAATGTTCCATCACTGGCAGTGTTCAAGGCTGGGTTGGACAGAACCTTGGGTGACATGGTTTTGTATGAGGTGTCCCTGCCTGTAGCAGGGGGGTTGGAACTGGTTGATCTCAAGGTCCTTTCCAGCCCTAACTGTTCTATGATTCTGTGATTCAGCACTGGAGAAGGCCATTGTGACAGCAAGGCAACCACTGGTTGAGGTCAGAGATCTACTGGGAAGCACCAGCCTTCCCCATGGGGCAACCCAGAGAATGACTGCTGCAAAACTCATTGCACAAATGAATACTGCTCAAAACTCATAGTGTGGCCAAGCAACTCCAAACAACTCACACTGGAGCACCAACCGCTCCATGCTGCCTGCTCTGAGAAGAGCTGAAAAGCAGCCTCAGGTCCAGGCAAATAAGTTTTACCAAAGCAAGAGATCCAACAGCTTTCTCAGGGGAGCCTGGTCTTCACCCTCAGCAACAGAGCTTTGCACACTGGGTAGGATTTTGCTGAAGTAGCTGCCATTGCAGGTGCTGATTCCACTTCTTGCTGTGTGTAACCATGTCAGCTGAGCCCATTAGGAGATCCACAAACACATTAATGCTGACACTGCTACAGTGGTTTAGTTCTCATCAGAGGTGCTTAGAGCTAATTTGCACCCCCATATCAGCTCAGGAAACAGTAACGTGCCACAAACCAGCCAAAAATACAGCACCTTAAACACCTCTTCTGCAGCAAGCATCCCTCTGATCCCTGTTTAAATGCTCACCTTGGTACCAAAGGCAACTTTTCCTTCTGAATTCCTTGCATGTTACCTCCATGCCAAAATATTTTTAAAACAATTTCAGAGTTGTAAAATATTTTTAAAAATTAAAACCCACACTGCAAACTAATTATGAAGTATTTACATTGCAGCAATCGCTGTGACTTGTAGTCTGCGTTATCAGAGCTGTTGGAGGCAGTCCCAGCGCAGCTTGCTTGTTTGTTCTGATGCTACTAGTGTGGGAAGGGAGAATAAAAGCAAAAAAAATAATTAGTTTGTATATAAAAGTGTGTCAGAATAATAAAGATGACCATGTGCTGGCCCGCTTTCCTGAAACACAGCCATCATTCCTCTTGCTCTTTGTGTACATTGACCCTTGCAGCGAGCTGCGATCCAGGCTGGTGTATGCGTTAGCAGTGACTATAATTATGTGTCTAACCATGGGGACTGTGACTGCTGCTGACATACGTGCTGGAGGCACAGAAAGGTTCTGATTTCCCAGACATTTGGAAATAAATAAATCCTTTTGTCCACTCAGGATTTTATGGGAAATAGCTCAAGCCAAAACTCTGGCAAGGTTGGATGGGGCTTTGAGCAACCTGCAGCTTTAGCAAGTGCAACAGAGCTTTCACAAACATTTTGTAGCTGGACTAGGGCAGCTCCACTAACAAAAATCACCTATAGCTGTGACCATTTAATTCTGCAAGAAGGATAAGGCCCAGACACAATCCAGCCTTTACATAAAGGCCACCATCTCATTTCTAGCAGCTCTGTAAAAGCTTTTGCGAAGTCAACCATCCTAATTCACCCATGTCCCTGGCAATGCTTACTCCAACGCATGGTATCCTCATGGAGAAGCTGGGTGTTTTCCTTGTTTGGCTGTCTTAAGCTTCAGGACTACCCAAGCAGTGCTGCACAGAGAACCACCACATGTGTCTTCAACACTGCCTAGGGGAGAGGGCATATGCCAAGTGGCCACATCCTCCCAATGCACTGGCCAGAGCCAGCACAACATTCCCCCCTTGTTTGAGCTGGCTGCGGCCACATGCACATCTGAAGAACCCAGGCATGGGCATGGTTCCTCCACCAAGGAGAAATAAATCCACTTTCTAGGGTCTGTTCACCCTTCTGCAGAGACACCCAGCCTGTTTGCAGCCAGTGAGTTTGCATCCTCTTCATAGTTGTTGGCTGCTGTAGGCAAACTGCAGCAACTGAAAGCATCAAACAGAGGCATGATGTGGTTTGAGAGGGAAAAAAGCTCAAAGAATCCTTTCCGCAGGAACACAGGCTCTTTGCAGACAAACAGATTTCAATGGATAGATTCCTCTTCGCTTAGTTTCCGTTCATGACTTCCCTTGACATCCACATACAGAAGTGGTTCTGAAATTTCCCCAGGCCATTTATTTACAACTACAAACCACCACTTCCTATTTCACTTAAAACATCAGAGCTCTGCCAGAAACGTTTTGTTTTCATATTCTCCAAGACCAAAACATTTGTTGGGTGTCGGAAATATTTGATATTGGAAGCTACAGGCACCAGATGGGATTGAGTCAAGACAAGCCATGAGGATGTGCCCTTTCTACAGTTGCAGCCCTTATGGGACATCAGAGCTATAAGGAAAGTCCTGGTGACTGGAAAGATCTAGTGCTGGACACCCAGAGTCATGCAGCGCTTTCTTTGGTGATTTTGCCTCCTCCTCCTCCCCTACCCTTCCCTCCCTTCTCACGCTGTAGTTCTCCTTCACCTTATCTGCACTTTGCTCTGCTTACACTCTGTTTCTTGTTCTGCCTGGGCACCGCACTCAGCATGACAGATCCCAGCCGTGGCCTCCAGGCACTTCCGTGATAGCACTAAGTAACACTTTTAATAATACAGAGATCATCCAAAGAGCCTTCATAGGAAGTTTTAGCACTCCATCTCCCAGTTTTCCCCTCCAGTATTAAACTTGTACAGAACCTGAAAGTGTCTAACCAAGATTCAAAGTTAAGGTTGATAGAGTTTTCTTCTTAAGTTTCTAATATTCATACGGAAAATCCTTTTTGGCTAAAACCCCTCAAGCTTATGCTTACTCATAAGGGTTTCAGCTAAGTGGAAAGTCTGGAGACAGTTGGATAAGCTTGCACCAGAAGCAGATCAAAACCAGAACCACCTCCCCAGATCCCTGCTTGCTACCTCGGTCACTACTCTTCCTGCCCCAGCCCTCCTCCCAAAAACTCAGGCAAACTGCATGGACTTTCTAATCACCCCTGAACAACAAAAATCTGCATTTCGTTTTGCGCATCTCTGAAATTTCATGGTGTCATTTTTTAAGCCCAGTTGGCAACTCAGCCACTCAACACTCAGTCACTCCCCCTTATTCCCAGAGGGATGGGGAAGAGAATCAAAAGAATACAACTCCCACGGGTTGAGATAAGAGCAGTCCAGTAATTAAGGTATAATACAAACCACTGCTACTGCCACGAAAAATAAAAATGATAAGGGAAATAACAAGGGAAGAGAATGCAACTGCTCACCACCTGCTGACTGATACCCAGCCCGACCAAGCAGTGATTTCACCCTTCTGGGTAACTTCCCTCAGTTTCTATAGTGGGCATGATGTGCTGTGGTATGGAGTACCTCTTTGGTCAGTTTGGGTCAGGTGTCATGTCTCTGCTTCCTCCCAGCTTCCGCTCCTCCTTGGCAGACTGTGAGATCAGAAAGTCCTTGGTCAGAGTGAAGATTACTGAGCAGCAACTAAAACCATCAGTGTCATCAGTGCTGTTCCCAGGCTGACAAAAACACAGCACTGCACCAGCTACCAAGAGGGAGAAAAATGGCTGCTACTGCTCAACCCAGGACATACCGGCTCCATTTGTCTACAGCTTAAATCCTTTCTGACCAAATCAGCTACAATGTAAGTTCTGTCTTTTCACTTTCTTTGGCCTGTTCCTGCCAGATCAGTTCTGAACATGGCTATATTCAGGCTTCTGCTCTCACCTATAGAGGCAAATATGTTCCATCATCCTCCCCTCCATCCCCAAGGAGGGCACTTTCTTTCCCGCATCTACTCATGTGCCACAGCATTGGGTCACCTTTCCAACAGGAGCTGCCAGACACCCCTTGGCATTACAGCATTGTAATAGCCTGCTTATGTGTGTTCATATCCACATGTGTGCTTGCATTGCACACACATCTCATGTACCTCACCCTCGCACGTAGGAGAGGGGAGCTGTCAGACTGGACTTGTGCATACACACAATCTCAGTGCTTATTGAATAAGCATGTGCACTTCATGGTAAGAAATTAGTCCTTGGAAATTCCCTGCTGCAGGGAATTCATCTGGACAGAGAGATCTTTCTTTGACATGGAATATGCTCGGCACCCCTGTGGACAGGATGCGGTAAGTACATCTTCACTCTCTCCTCCTCCCAGTGTTTGGCTGCCTATTCTGGCTTCCATTGCAACACCTTTAGTACCCCAGTGTCCTTTCCCAGACAGCAGCGCTTCCTCATGTCGCGGCTCAGACCGCAGGACGTGAACATGATGGAACAGTCTGCAAAGGTCAATGTGATTATTTGATGTTCTTAAAACGTCTGCATTCCTTCAGGATTTCCCTTGCTTTTCCTCTAGCTAAGAGAAAAAAGAGAGTGTGGAATGAAGGAAGGGGGGCAGCCAGCCCCAGATCCAGGTGCAGCTCACCCCAAACCCTTCCCAGCCAGCTGAGCTCCCCTATGGGCATCTGCTAAAACCCCTAATATAAGGAAGGAGAGATCAGGTGGTCATGAGACATCGTACTGCTGTCAGGAAATTTCTCCACCGTGGTTTGAGGTTATGTCTTTCACTATTATTTTCCTCAATCTCCCCTTTCTTTTCTTGAAAATAATCAGTTTGCTCAGATTCTTGTGGTGAAAAGCTTCCAGTAAGTTCCAAGTGTGGAATCTAGGCAAGGGGACAGATTATCTGCCTGCAGTAGGACACCTCACTTAGAGCAGCCTAATAACATAAAAATGATATATTTTAAGGCCTGCTCCCTCAATAATACCTTTTAACGTACTCAACTTATTTTAACATTATAAATAAAAGTGCTGGCACACACCGAGGTTTCTTTTGGAAGGGGGGAACAATGAGCTCTCCAGCTCCTTAGTCTCTCTGAGGTTTGGTTGCCAACCTCAAAGCTGGAACTCCAAGTTACTTTAATAAGCAAAATATTCCATTTTCCATGTATTGTTGCTCTTCAGAATGGATCCAGTTCTTGGGAGTGACGATGAAAAGCTGCAGAGTTTTCTTTTTTGCTTTCAGACCAAAGGCAAAACTCATCAAACCCACATTACAGACTGTTATGAAGGGTCTCTGGACTGTCACCTGGATGCTCAACATCATCCTTTTCCAGTAGAGGACCAGCTTCAATTTGTCATGCTGGTATCTCATCTCCATCAGCTCCAAGCTCCCTCCTGCTGCTGCAGATTTTGGTCTCTTTGCAACAGAAGCCTACAGAAGAAGCCTCTGCTGCTCCCAGTCCCCAAAGTCTGGAAAACTGCAAACCCAGAACTTGGTACTTTGAAATCATCTTTTCATGCAGGATGTTGGAAATAGCCCTGAAAAGATATTATCAGTAGTGTTTTCCATAGTTTCATGAACAAAACTTTCTCTACTTTTTGTTTTTAATAATCCCAGTGTAAATTGGAAGCTCTAGGGAATTTTTCCATATGTGCTAACACATTGCCTACATCCCCTTGGATGCGGATCTGTTACTGGGGGGATGGCTCATGTGCTGCTGACAGCACTAAGCACCTCATTCTCCAGGGAAGAAGAGCTGAAAACCTTTTTCTGGAATACAGCAAAAGGAAACTTGACAACTTTGAGCTGATCGGAGGGGGAATGAGGCAGTATCACCAGCATCCGCATTCACAGATGGCCGAGAAGACAAATACCTACTAATAATATGGCCCCAAAGGTACCAGAAACTCATTATTGTCTTCAGGCCGTCTGGAGGCAGGTTGGCTTCCTGGATAAATGGTTTTGCTGCTTCTAATGACTTCATCATGAAGAAGGGTGGCCACTGGGCTTGGGGAGATTGCTGGCAGCCACACAGAGCTGCTCTCCAATATTCCCTGGCTCAATCACCTCCCCAAGTACCATTATCTCCAGTTGTGCACAGAGCTCATCTCGCCACTCCATGTAGATTCCCCAGGCACTGGCTTCCATACGATGGGTTTTTCTTTTGCCAAAAAGCACTGAACAACATTGACCTCCACGTTCTGGCATCACCGCTTCTCATGGAACACACGTCTGCTTTCACGTCCAACTAGGATAACTGAGGTTGTTTTCGTTGTAATTCTGATACAGCTGCATGACTGAAGAGTCATAGATGGAGCTGTTACGGAGTAATTGACCTGGTCCACTGCTCCCTAGAATGATGATCGCAAGCAGACCAGCTGAAGAGTGGGTGTGGAACTGGCGCAGCTAAACCAAGGGGTCCCCACCCCATCAACTTCTCCTTTCCCCAAGGGTCTTGCATTAATAAAAGAGGGTGTGTCGACATTACACCAAGAAACCAGAGCGGGATTCCAGTTGCATAAAGCGGGTGAGCTGCTCTCATCCTCAGAGAGGCTCGGGGTCTGATCCCAATGAGGGCAATGGAAAGATAATCCTGGGACAAAAGTCTTCCAACACCTGCCCAGAAACATAACTTCAGACAAGCCTTTTCAGGTATGGCTACTTACACCACACCTTGTCATGCTCATGTGCTTGTCTTCTCTAAGTAGTGTAGGCACTCAAAGTGATCCTACAGCATCTGGACTCCAAGGCCGTGCATGTTGAGAGATATACAGCATACCCACCACTGAAGGAGCTGAGTTCACAGTCAGCATTTCTTGGTGTAACCATAGCACAAAAGCTACTCATAATTTGTAGCATCCACCCCTGGAGCTAAAACCAGAGACTTCTGGAACAGACTCCATGCAGCCGTCTGAATGGGTGCAGCTGCAAACCCTTGTAAACTTCCCATCGGTGCCGGTGACAGCCAGCTGTGGGCTACTCTGCAGAAGCTGGATCCAAGCAGAAGTTCAGCACTGCAGAGAAGGTAAGGTCCATCTCAGAACCACCGTGGTTTTATGCCAGATCAGGAAAAAACAGACCTAATATCTTGAGCTTTCTGCAAGGAAGTAGCCAAGTCCAGGGGTGATGAAAACCAAAAATAAATGAGAAAATCTTCATTTCAGGTCAACTGAAATGTTCCATCTCAATTTACACCCTGTTCTTGCACACATGAGAGTTGGGCGTGTTCTTTATTCAAGACTAAGATCAAAGAAGTATATCAATAGAACATCCCAAATCACTTCTATAATGCATAACCCTTTATTCTGGAAGCATATCTCAAATCAATAAGTCTGTTCTTATTTTCATGGCCCTTCTTCCCTCACTGCCACACACAGAAAACAGCAGATTCCTATTCCCATTTCACAATGAGTGTGAGTTAAAACTGCTATATCTCAGCCAGCCCTCCCTGCTAATGAATACATCCTGATCCGATCAATCCTTGCAAAACTTCTGGAATAGTTTTTGTTTATAAAGGCAAGACCTACAGCAGGACACTCAAAATATTTCATATGGTGCTACGCTACAGTGCCTTCTTGACTGGCACGTTCAAAAACACTTGGAATAGATATGACCTGGATCAGAGCTTCCAGGCCTTCGCCTGTTGTTGGGAATTCACATGCAAAGCCAGTAGCGATAAGAAAAAGAAAGCAGAATGGTGAAAAGAAAATAACCTCATGAAAGTCATTGGCATTGTCCAGAAACAAGGAAGCCTTCCTACGGGAGCCATATCTTGTTTCATACATCTATCTGAATTTAACGCTTCACTGAAATCTCTTTGCAGAAGCACCGAACCCTATAGCAGAACAGCCCTTAACATCAAATGTTAAACCCAAATGTCCCAGGAAAAAAGAAATCACTGGAATTTCTCCCAAATTCTGCTCCTCATTCATCCCCACAAGCAAAAGCAAATACAGAATAAGCTGATGACTTCTGCAAGTGACTGTGCCAATGTCACTGGGAGGTAAGCCCAGAATAGATGGCTTTCTAAAAGTCTAACTGCATGGGCATGCAACCAGCTATCTGACCACACATCTTTTGTTATTTATCTGCCACACAGTCTGTACAATCACCAGCACATACCAATGTGCATGCACGCACACACACTGTGCTTTTCAAAAGCTGCCTTTGGGAAAACATCTGCAGCTATAGACTCCTATCCATTATCACACCATGCTCAGTGAAACAGATAAACACACCTCCAGAATAAGGGAGAGGTCCACATACATAACCCAGAGGAGTAGCTGTAATTCAGAGTCCTGTTACTCTTGTACAACTCTGTCGTAGCTATCTACAAAAAAACGATAGACTCAAATTTTGGACTGAAATCAGGATCTGGAGATGCCCATCTCTTGTCATCTCACTGACTGCAGACAGTCTGATGCTAACTGGGATGGAAGAGAGAACTCTGCCTGCATAGAGCCTCATATAAGGTTTCTGAAAAACCACATTCCCAAAGCATGCTCTTAAGCAGGTTCCTCTTTTCCAGGAGCACAACTGAATGGTAAGGGCAAGAAATAAAACCTTCAGGAAGCAAACAGTGAGGAAAAAGGACCTTATAATCTAGAAGCTCTTCCTCAGGTCTCTTTCATGGCCACCAAGGTGGTGATGGCACATAGCACAAGATGCCATACACTGGGCTAAACTGGAGCACTGGAGACAACAGGTTGCATTAACACAGAGCTCCATACCTAGCTAGACCACTGAGCTAGCTTTTATTATTGCGTAGCACTGTGAGCACCTCTTGGGTGAGAGCAAATAGGTGATAACACAAGAAAATTGAGAGGCGAATCTACAGTCCTCATCTCTACTTTCTACTCTCAAACAAATTCCCTAAGAATTTCAATTCCAAGTCAGGCTCAGAGGACAAAACCTTGCTTATCTTCAGGATCATAAAACGCAGCCTTAAACCTCAAGTTAGCTACTGAGTCTTAGGCACTGCAACTCAGTTCTGCATAAAACAAAGCTTCTGTGGAAAAATCCCCAAGTATTAAATTAACGGAGATATAGGATAAACTTCCTTATACAAGCATGTTTTCTTACTTTACATCTTTTGTTCTGAGAAGCATAAGGTTGCAGGTGAGCTAACTAACTGAAGAGAGCAATGCAGAGCTTCCTTCTTTAGCACACCTTCTTTGAAATGCTAACAGTGAATGTCAATAACTACATTCCTCCCTTCCTATTTAGGGTAGAGAAGTGCCCAAGTTCAGGGTCAGGCAACATGGTGCTGGCTCCTGTTTTAATCAAATGAGCTTCCAGGTTGGCAGGAAGCAAGGCATAAATGAACTAGGTTAAACTCAATTATGGAAGTGAAGAAAACAGCATATAAAGTCTAACAACTAAAGAACCATAATTCAACAGCCTACATTACAGGGGAAACAAAAGAAAAAAACTAGTGGTCTTTGAGCCCAAAATTTGATGAATTTATGAACCATCAACAGTACAGCCAGTCAGAAGCCCCCATTTTACCAGTGATCAGCACCAGACTTTCAGGGGAAATTAAACCCTCCCCATAATGTGCCCTGGCTTGAAGCTCAGCATCACCAGGGACTTCTTCCTTGGCTCAGCAGAAGAGTACGATAAGGAAAGATTTGCTCACGTGCACATTTTTGAGAGACCTCAGTGTGTACAAACTTGGCTATACTTCGGTACTTAAATACACTCCAGACCTGGATGGCTCAAAGGGTCAGCATTGTTTGAAATCACCAGACCTCCAGGAAATAAATGGAAAACTTTTATAGTTAGCATGCAACAAGGGTCAAGAGCACAGCATGTGTACAGTGCGTGAATGTTGAGATGTACATTTAAGAAAATAAATCTGAGCATTTAAGTTGGAAGGGTCTTGGCCCATGTAATCACTGAGGGACCGTCTCTCCCACTCCTATTGCACAGCAGGGAGGGAAATGGGGGGCTGTTATCATCCACGTGTGGGCCAGGAAAACCAAAGTAATACGTTCGCTCTTTCCAATGCAAAATGATAGATGTGAAGTGATGCGTAAAGCCAGCACAGGATACGTCCCTCCTTGCAGAGAATGGGAAAGGGAGAAGTTGACTGACTCAGAAGAGTTCAGGCTGCTCTGCCATCTGCTCTTGGAACAGCATAGCTTTATACTGGCCATTACACAGGGCTTGTGGAAAAGTCACGGTCTGATGCCAATCCTCACTGGTTGGAGTTTCTCAGGACTCTATTTTGTCTTTTTTTGGGGGAGGAAAGGGGTGTTATTGGTTGTTACTTGTACAAAAACATGTGATTCAGTCATCAGCAGGATTTGATTCCACTGGACTACAGTATCATGTGAGCCCTTGTAACAGCCATGGTTCTCTGTTTCTATCTTCCCAGGCATTTGGGAGCATTATTTTTTCCTATTTATTGCATGCTACACAACACATTGAACGAAAAGAGAGCCTTGCTGAGAACTGAAATTTAGACCTGCTGTGTCCCATCCTGATCAGAACAAAACAGATTGGGACTGGGAAATACAATCTGCTACACAACGTGATTTAACCCGTAGACCTATGATTTCACTGGCACAGCTGCTATTTTGTAACATCAGAGTAGACATCAATAACGAAAGAGTTTGCTGGTGCTGCAAAAACCTATCATGTGGCTCAGTTAATTAAAAACTGACCTGGTCCACGATCATTAAATGCTGTAATCACATGCCTGCAAGTGATTAGATGTAGAAACAGACACTCCCCCACTCCTTGTTCCCATAGATCACACAGATCAGTAGCAGAACAAGTCTAACTTAAGGACCCTGATGCTCAATTCTCTTTATACACACAAGGGCTTAGCTTTCGTGATGGGGACCCAGGACGTTTGATCATTTGGTGTTTCCTTTCACTCCATGACTGTGTTTCTGCCAGACATGGAGAAGTTGGCATTGACTTCAGCCACTCTGCTCTAACAAATACAGACACTGCTTCCCTATCTCACCAAATGCTTTGTACTTGAACTGGATCACAGCCAGGGTGCTAAGGCTAATACATCTTAAGCATCACTAGAAAGGTGATTTAGGTGGAGGTGATACCATCAACTATTGGACAACAAATTCCAGCCTTGGCACTCAATCCTTGACAGGTACATGAAGACAGAGAAATTGATTTTCAATTCTCTGGAAACTCTGCACTCCCTCTTAGCTAATCAAAGAGTACATACACTCAGCAGAATGGAAAAAGTTAATTAAGGGCAGGTGAAAGATGATGGAAGTACAAGAATGGGTAAGAGGAGACAGATGCAGCATGTTGCTTGGAGGGTAGAGAGAGGAGGTTGCATCGAGAACCCATGGCTTATGGGATTCTTCACCCCAGAAGCACCAAGTCCACTCAAACTCTTGGTTTACAGAAGAAATAAAAGGTAAAAGTATTTTTTCCTGAAACTGCTGGATATGCCAGAGAGTTATCGCCATCTCTCTTGTACGGGTTTCACCTACACACAACAAGCATCTCCGCCTCTGGTCACCATGTGAAGAGGAAGAAATTCCTCGTAGTTGTGACAATAAACAAAAAAAAAACCGAACCACATATGCTCATTTATAAAGCTTTTGGCTCGTTTGGTTTGTTAGATTCCAATTGCGTTAGTGTTTTTACTCTTAGATATTTGGGTATTTGTTTAGTTGTGGGATTTGGGGGGTGAGGGAGCGGTTGGTGCTGGGTTGTGGTGGAGTTTTTGTTGTTGCTTTTAGAGGTTTGTTTTTTTTTTTTCTTGTTGGGTTTTTGGAGTCTTGTTTAACCCTTACCTCAGTGGCAACCTGTGGAGTTCATGGTCACAGTGTGATTCTCTGGGGTACCCAACATATGACAATACAGTGTGCTGATTTTTCAGTTTAACTGAGCATCTTTTTTGTTGCGTATTCTCAGAAAGAACATTTAAGTCAATTTATCTCCTTGCTTTATACTCCTTCCAATGACTTTAGAATTCCCTATAGGGAATCAGCTCCAAAATATTAAAATGCCAACTCTTTTCATTTCTCCTGCCTCCAAATTCTGTTTTATTTTGTTGTGTTCTTTATGAAATGAATTCACGAGAATAGAAGACAAGATTTCAGGAACAGGCATTCAGCCGATTTATATAATGGCAAGATATTTTTCCATGTGTTTTCTATGCCTTTTAACACTTCTGTTTGCTTTCTTTGACCACTGTTGTGTATGGTGCCAAAGGCTACACTGAGCAACCACAAAGAAGTTTAAGTACTTCTTCCCGATTAATACAATAAAACTTAGAACAGAAAAATTGTAGAGGCAGCTCCAACTATTTCTTCTACTGTGGCTTACTTGGCATTTGTCAGTAAAGAATTCATCTCTTATTAACTTCTTTCAGCTTTGTCCTAGCACCCAAGCAGTGCTCACTTCCACTGCCACGTCAAAGTTGAATATAAGCCAGTACTGAAACTAGATGGCCAAAAGGCTACTGCATCTTCCAGTCCTGCTGGTCTGTTGATGAAGCCGGGACCAAGAAGGCCCAGTTAGAAGCATCATAAAATAACATACAGTGCACTTACCCAAGATTTGCTGGGTGTGAAAGAGGAAGGGATTAAACACCATGGGAAGGAGACTCTGCATGTACTCTGTACTTTTCCATTATCAGCTTTTCAGAAGCAAAGTCTTGAACTATAAGTTGGCACATTCACAAGCAATATGTTGTGAATGCAGATGCACTAGAGCCATTTTGAAATGGTGCTTTCTTCTTAAGGAAGAGCTTCAGATCTCTTCAAGTATTTTCACAAAATCAAAAACCTGGCCACTTTGGATCAGCTCATAAGGTGTTACTAATCATCTAATGGAAATCCAGGTTCAGCACACATACAGGAGGGTCAACCTTTACAAAGTTGGAACACATCAGGAAAAAAAGTAATGCTCAATCATTTGTAGAAGAAGGATCATTGAGAAAGACAGAAATCATGTATCTGCACATGTTGTGTAACACAAGTAGATTTCTAAGCATACTGAAAGGTTTGCCATAACAAAGCCAATCTATGCACTATATTACTGAAAAGTTTCCTTCAATTTTAGCCAGATGCCCATGGATTTCTTAACAAAGTATTGATTTGCGTTTAAAATGAACATTTTAGAACTCTAGCATATGATGTCTTCTGTAGCCTGAAAAAAAAAGAAAGCTATTTGGCTTGGGATGTGCCATGCACAGTGCTCACCTCCATTGGTGTCCTACAGATAATAATGTCTTGGTAATCATGTTTACCTGTGCCTGAAAATGGTAGAATAACCTCCATAGATAAATGCAGCTGGCAAGACTGCTCTATCCAAACTAAGCTGTGTGCTTAGACCATTCTTCAATATGCAGTTTAATATCACACTTGCGTTTCGTTTTCTTGAAAGCCTGTTAAGGGCTGCAGCTCTCATTTCAGTGCCAACGTGAATGACATTATTTCTTGGAAGGACACACAGACTGGCATCAAGTCAACAATTAGCCTACATCATTAGCACTCTATGTCAAGATTTTAACATGTCACTTGCTGGCAGTTTGCAAAACCCTCAGAGTTTCTACTGAAAGATGTGACACCTTCATGCCAGGATGCTACTTTCTGCACTACTTTGCGCCAATCACAAGTGGAATTATTGCAGCTGAGAAACATGGGTAGGAGGGTCATGTTTCATACCTCATTCCTGGATTATTTCTCTTCAAGCCTCTCTGGACGTGTTCTGTAATTACTGTCTTGGCCATCCTTCCCTCTTTTTGCCCTATATCCTGCCTGCAGTTCTTCCTTTCCCCTGCTGCTGCAATCCTCTCTCCTGGCAGAAGAGCTTTCCACCTCTATACCTTCTGCAAATCAAAAGGAATTTTAGGTTTCTTCACCTAGATGGTTAGTCACATGTCTTCAAATCTTACCACAAAGTCTCTTTCAAACCTCACCCAGGCAAAGCCTTTTTAATTGCTTTTCTGCGCTATTTTCTTGCACCACATGCTACAAGCTAACTTATTGTTCTTGCACACTTCCCCTTTTTACTATAAACTACAGTTCGTCCTTCATTTCTAAAGCAGAAAAATACTTTACTAGGAAGGCCAACTCCCAAGAGGCTGTTGGATTTACTGAGCACTGACAGGGCTCTTGGTGCTCTGCTAATACAGAAAAGAAAGAGGAGCTCCCTCTTTGAAATGCTCATGATCTAAACTAGAGATGACAGGATTATGGCTGTGTTAAGCAGTGATCTGGCTCTGCACAACCCCCAGAAGATGACAAGTTCCCAACCCTTACGACACTTAGAAGCTAAATTGATGTGCAGTATAAAACAAGCTCCCAAGGAAAGGTTTCTTAGAGAATATTTTTTCTTAGGTATTTAGGCTGCAGTTCAGCAAGTTGTTTCAGCATGAGACTAGTCTCACTGGACACAACAAGGTTAGACCCATGCCATAACCTAAGAATGTGCTTAGCTGCACTGCTGAGCTGTGACCTCTTGGATTTACATTGGGTCAAACCCCATGCTTGCAGCAGGAGAGACCAGAGATACAGGATGAACCAAGATCCAACCTCCCAGCTGTGCTGGGTGTATATTATCATTTCACACTCTAACATCTCATAACTGTATGGTGTCATTCAAGACCTGCGTGCATACATCCAGTAAGCTCACTTCAGGGAGACCCACATGTGCAAAACAAGGAGCAGATTTTCTTAAGCACAGTTTTTACATAGAAAAGGAGGTCCTAGCTCCAGAAGCTTTATTCAATTTGACTTTCATGGATTAAAGAGGTCTAAGGTTGATACTACTTGATTATGCAAAGATTGCCCTGTGTTCAGTCCCACTTCATTGCAAAGGTCAACACCCTGCAGATTGCACATTAGATGCAGACCAAATTAGCATTACATGCAACAGTGATGATTGCATTAAATGAGACTCAGCCTGTCAAAACTATGACACAGAGTCAAGAAGATTTATGCATTCTTTTCATACTCACTTACTTAGCCTCTAAGATCAGCAGCTAAATGCCAGTCCAATGACATTTCATAAGCTTTAAAGTTCAAACCGAGAAGTACTACGTATCCCAGTCGCACCCTAGTGCAATAATCAAGAGCATGCTTCCCATGCTGTGAAGGCAAAGCAAATTCTCAAAGGTATGGCAATAAATGGCACTAGGATGGATCTAAGTAATTACTTATTTTGAAATAAATAAATAAATATATAAATAAATGAACCAACACAGTAGAGGTCTGCCAATAGGTCCAGTTATTTGGTACCCTAAATAACTGGTTTAGGAATGGGGTTTTGTGAGTTTAATACAGCCTCCACGTTAAGATTTGCACAAGTTTGGGCCCCTCAAGCTTCTATGAAACCTCCTCCATTGAATGGTAAAAAAACTCCATTCCACTCTATTTCCATTTGTTCCTGGCACACGTTAATGTTTCTTATTTTTAAGAACCCAAGCCTTGTTTGAGATCTTTATCTAAATCAGTTGCATACCTACATGAGGCTAATGGAAACACAGAGAGAATCCATCATGCCTCTGGGACCAAAAGGCTAGGAAGAGGCATCCAGCCATCATTGCAGAGACTGTCACTTTCCCTAGCTAAATTGTTCTCATGCTCTTCTAGCCCTGAAAATAGGAATGCCGTTGCACAATACACAAAATAAGTGTGCTTAGAGACTTTTATCTCATAAAAAGAATAAATGCTTTGCTTTCTGATAACATCAAAAATTTACAAAATGGGAAAACTCTAGGAAAAAAAAAATTAAATACTATAAAATCCTGGAAAATAATTAATAGATTTTTCTGTGCTTTCATAATAACATTCACTTGGGTAACCATAAAAAGCGATTATTATGGTAATAAAAAGGATGAATAATTTATTATAAGTCACAGACAAACTGTTCTCTTCCAGAATTTCAAGATGACTACATGCATATGAAAATAATCTCTTAAACATGTATGCTTATTGTAGCTATTGGGCCAGAAAACATCTGCCATTCTTTATAGTTTTACTGGATTTCTGTTCCAAAGCTTTTCTAGGGAACTGAATTGAAATGGAAACCTAAACCTGATCATATTGGCACCCCACTGTATCTGCAAGGGTGTTTATCCTAAGTCTTCCCATTTATTTACTACAGAGCTAATGTTTATTGTCTGTTGCATTTCAAAACAGAGAAAGTTGGGGGAATTGCACATTGACCCCCTCTCAAATACCAGCATCTTCTTAACAGACAAGCACTGATACCCAATATACACTTGCTCATAAATTTTTTGCCTGCAACAGCAGCATCCAGAACTGTAAGCATCTTTTTGTATGGACTGACCATCACAGTTACTGTGAACTGTGAAGAATTAGGGAATAAATCAGTTATTTGCAAGACACCACCACACCAAAATCTGAGAGGAGACTTTAGGACTTTTAATCACCAAGAGTTGAATAAGCTGTTAACAGCTTTTACAAACCTCAGTGTTACTCAAAAAGAACACAAAGTCCTTTGGCTGCTACCCATGAAGGGGTTGTCCTGGTCCAGTTTTCCAGCCTTGCGATAGACTGACTCTATGTTCCTTCATCAGTAGCAAGCCGAGTTCCAAACTGCGGTCAACTACAGTCCCGGTCTCCATCATCAACACATCAGCATCTACTAGAGCTATATTTGTTAAAGAGACCCTTCCATTATCAGGAGCTTTGTCCTAATTCAAGCCACACTCAACACATTTATTTAACAGGAAAAACATGCCAAGTTCTCTAAATCTATTCAAACACCTCTGATTATTTATTTATGCAAAAACAACCTCTGAGAATCAATTTCAAGCCATGTCCCAAACTTTTACTTAGTTCTATTCCCGCTTTAAGAGATGGCTTTTTAAGAGGCATTCTTTTCTTTCAGGCCATACCAAGGCCCCATGGGAGGTCTACATAAGAAATTGCCATCTTCTCTGAGGCATCAGGTAGTTTCCACTTCTTTCACCAGAGAAGATGATCCTATCTAACTTTTCAAATCCACAACTCTGACACGTCTCAGCCCAAGCACACCAGTCCATGGTATCTTTCAGACTGAGAAAGTGAAACATTGCAAGTTCTTCTCAGACTTCCACACACAAGACCAAACATCAGAAGAGTAGAAAAAAATCTATGAACTTGAAAATAGACTTATCATAAGTCATTCAATTACCCATGGCCTGTGTGACAAAGGGCAAAGCACAAGAGAGAAGGGGGAAGAGGATAGAATTGCTGCTCATCAAGAGAACAAGACAAGGACCAGCAATAAGCAAAACCCTGAGCAGGACGAGCAATAACTTACTAGTTACCAGTTTAGGGTGCATAACCAGTTTAGGAGGATGACAAAGCCATCCTCTTGCTATATATGCCTACAGAAACAGGCTCCACAGAAGCCCTGAGTTATCATAACACCGGGATTACTAATGAGTACAGGCAAGGGAAAAATAAGTGAAGCTCTTTCCAAAACAAACAGCCATAATTCAGTATCTGAGACTTCACAAATTACCTATTGAAAATAGTAGAAGCTAGATCTTAATAAAGCATAACTGCCTGGTTTAGATTTCACAGATGTTGAAAGTATTCGCAATCTGGAATTAAACTAGGCTAATCTAAAACCATAAACATGAACCATCATTTGGATTATATCTGTAAACCTCTGGTTCAATTCACAGCTCATTTTTCTGGAGTTCAATGAGAGACAAATAAACCTTAAAGAAAAAGAATTCTGTTAGTGTCTGTTGTAATCTACTATTAAATAAGTCTTGACACTAATAAAATTCAATTTATTGTAGTTTGTAAAATGTGATTCCCCACCTTGATAATTAAAAAGATATTGTAATAGAAGTCTTCAGTCCTCTTGTGTTCACATTTTTTAAGATTCGATTTTTATCCAAGCAGAAGGATTATAAGAATGTGGAATTGCTGTTACAGCCTTTGCATGCAAATATAACCTTCTGCAGGCAATTTTGGTGTTACATCTATAATAGGCAGGAAATTTAGAGCTTTGAGCCCTCAGCAGTCACCAGCATGCTGCTGGACCATGACAGACCAGCACAGACCAGTCCTAGTCTCCCAGCGTGGACACTAAGGCATTGATCAACTACAATGCTTCCACTTGAAGATCTCTGCACCACTTTCAACATACACAGTCCCTTGGTCTGATCAGTGGATTAGTGCTGCCCTTTTGTTTTGGATTCAATAGCAAGCTGAGAGCAAAGTCTCTAGTAGTCAGGTAGCAGGCAGAAGAATCAGAGGTGCAGTACTGGCCCTTGAAACCTGCATGGTTAACTAATACCCAGGATCTTCTTGCCTGGTTTCCATGAGTAAGAGCCAAGTATCTTCCTGTTTAAGTGAAAACTGTGCATGCAAAGTAATTTTTCCTGTACTCAAGTAGGAATAGAAGAATTTCCTTGCAGACTTTTCCAAACCTACCTTCATAACAAACACCCTGCACGAGAAGCTTCTCATTGTCTTGGCGTCATCTTGAGGCACAGCAGCATTGCTCCTTTGGATTCTTCCTGGCTCATTTGCCACTTGACCCATACAGAATCGTATACCCACGAGCCAGTCTGGGTTCTAGCTCTGTACTCACAGATGCACTTTGGGACAATCCTCCAAATTTCCACAAGTTAGTTTGGATTCAGATCTTCTGAAAGGCCAGTGGTTTGAGTGGTGCCTTCCATTGTTCCTGTTATCTTGGCCAAAAAAGGCTTGACTGTTTCTCTCACTAAGCTGGTGCTATGAACAGAGGAGCTACCAGCCACTGATCAAAAGGTCCTCTTTGGAAGCAACATTCTCATGAGCAGTGACTAATGTAAGAAGCCTATGGGAAGCAAAAATGGGACCAACTGTGGGGAAATGCCATCAGGTGCAACTCACAGGTCAACAGCAAAATCCTAAATGACAGATGCTGCACCTCACCCAGCCCTGATGAATGGGACCCCGCACTCCAAATGCTCACCCATACTGACAATGTCCCTGGCTTACGCAATTCCCATCCCCTTCTGACTTCCTTTGGCTGAAGGCAGCATCCTGGATCTGAACACTGAACCTCAGCTGTTGGAGTAAGCCAAAGGGAACCCGACAGCAAAATATAAATCCTTCATCATCTTTTCCTAAAAATCAGGCAAACACACTCAGTTCTAGAAAGTGTCCAAACTTAATGTTTATTTAACATCATCCCTCCAGCTAGTGAGAGATTGAATACGTCTAACTAGACAAACATTCCTGTAACACAATTAAAAATAATAGAAAGACAGACTTTACTCTCTCTTTCTACAGCAACAGAGTTTGGAAGCACCTCTGAAGCAGGGTGAAGTCTCAGAAAATGTTTAAATCTTACCCATAGATTAATTATTTCTAAATATGTTCAGAAAGTAAGCACACATCCCCCAGTCAAGTTGATGCCCACCACAGATTCTCCTGCTCTGCCCATTGCAGCATGACCTCATAGCAGCCTTCCAGTATCTGAAGGAGCCCTATAAGGATGCTGGGGAGGGACTCTTCATGAGGGACTGTAGTGAGAGGACAAGGGGTAATGGATTCAAACTTAAACAGGGGAAGTTTAAATTGGATCTGAGGAAGCAATTCTCTCCTGTAAGGGTGGTGAGGCACTGGAATGGGTTGCTCAGGGAAGTTGTGAATGATCCATTGCTGGTGGTGTTCAAGGCCGGGTTGGACATAGCCTTGGGTGACATGGTTTAGTGGGAAGTGTCCCTGCTCATAGCAGTGGTGTTGGAATTAGATTAACTTAAGGTCCTTTCCAACCCTAACTATTCTATGATTCTATGACACCACCAAAGTACAGAGGTCTGTGATTCAGTTTATTTGTTCATATCTAGCTGAGTATAAAAAGACCATCTCCCTAAAGCACCTAAGAGCTTTAGACTGGATAACTTCACTCAGACAAGATTCTGTAAAGAGAAGAGAGAAACTTAGCGAACTAAAAGAGTAGTCATGAATAAAACAGTAATAGACAGAGATAGAAGAAGACAAGGACCACTGCTACCATTTGGAGATTACCGTTTATCATATAGAGCCTAACCAGCAAAATGATTGGGGTATTGCATGACAGGGCAGAACTGGAAGGAAGATCATGAACGAAGAGCAGCACAGGAACGAGCACACAGGTTTCTCTCATATGTAGCTTCCACAGCAATACAAGGACTTCAACTTTACCATGCATTTGAATCAGTCCCATTGCAGTGAAAGTGAGGATAAATAAAGCTCCAACTAAACAAAAAAACATGACATCAAAGAAGCCTGCACTGCTTAATACACATATTAATGTTGAATCTTTTCTTTTGGGACTATTTTGGAATTGAGTTCCACACCTTAATCTCCAATTTGTGGCACATGAGCACAGTTGCTGCCATCTGTGTGCAAGTCATTAGAATCATTGGTAGCTACAACACGAAAGTCAGGAAAACGGGTGGAACCTTCAGGTTTCCCCCATCACCACCACCAAAGAAATTAATTCAGTGTTTTGAAATATTAAGGAAAAAGCTGCTCATCCATCTCCTATTTTGAAATGTGAGCACACAAAAGCCTCTACAACCATCATGCCACATAGAACTCTAGGAGGAAAAAAGAGCAAAGCAACAACTGGCTGTGGATCAGCATCAGTTTTGTGCAGTTGCTCCAAAAGCCATATCTGG